>PQWD01004202.1:0-13386 GCA_019425675.1 Leucinodes orbonalis
ATCACCTATTTATCAAAATCTCAATCGGTTGCTATCAAACCAATATTGTTAACATTCGGTTTTGTTTACACATACTCGGGGACACATGTGCGGCCTTGGAATCCTTGTGGGTACACCAACTGCACGTGTTAAAGTTTGGTAGGCAAAAAAACACACATCCTGACTATTCGTCGCCATAAACTTATGTTGATGCTACCTTTATTTATTACATGCTTTTGCTAGCGACTTCGCACGCGTTAGTATTAATATATACATATAATATAAATATATACATATAAATTTTCAAGACAAATTCCAATCATTATAATTTTTAATGTTTTCAAAAAATATTTCTCGCTAACAGTTGTATTCAGTACCTACCAGTATTTAACTGAGAATATCTTTGTGGGCTCCACTTCTAACAACACCATAACAACGTGAGATTTTTGTCATCCCTAAAAAATATAGTCTTTTAGGGGAGTTGGGGGTCCGATTCCTTAAAACTATAATCCATTATGTTTAGCTTTCTACTTAAATTTTAATTCGATCCTGTTTTTAAGTGAAAGATGAACATACATCAAAACACACACTCAGATACCTATATCATATTATTAAACGTTTCGGTCCACCTTATACTTTACATTGAGTCATACGATTGCCATTACTTATGCAAATACCTTCGCAACAATAAATGCAAAGTGCAAATAGGTACAAGTTGATAAGCGTCAAGTAACAAAGAAAATAGATAATGATAACAACATCACTTTTATAGCCACTTAACTTTCAAATATCAATAACATTGAGTAAAGGTCATTCAAATATACTTCAATACGGTGTTTCCATGAATGTTTCGTTTTAAGAACAATACATTTACATTTGACTTACACGTATGTCGATATAAACTGCGAAGGGAACACTAAAAATTTGTAAGTTAAATTTTAGCTACAATTGATAAGATAATTGTTAACTATATGAAAGCCAAATTATGTAACTCTGAACTTGTTTATTTGAGTTTACCATCTTCCACACAAGGACTTCTTAGGAGGTTGGCTACTTGAATCGATTGAACCCTTAGTTTTCCCATTTTGATGACATCTATTCGAGATATCTTATAGAGCTTGGAAACAAAGGGGCCGAAGGGGTTTGTCAACACTAACTACATAAGGCGTTCGGTCAGACGAGGATGAGAACGGACCGTGCGATATATATTAGATTACGGACCGACCGCATGTAGAGGACGATGGTAATTGAATTTTTTATGATAGATACGATGCGGTACGTGCGGCCAACTCTACTATGCTATATTCGCAAATAACACACGTTTTGAACTTAATAGATAGCTTCAAAACATAACATTCCCCACGCAAACTTAATTTAACTTTTAATCTCTAGCTCTGCACAAACATGCTTAAATCTTAATGTGAAAACTTTGAGTAAAGTTTACATTAGTAATTGAATGTCAGATTACTCTCTTAATGCTGTTGGTGCTCAATATTTTATGCTAACAGCTGTGTTGCTGAACTTATAAAACACGCATCTTAATTTTGTATAATGGAATTTAACTGTCGCACCCTTTATGGCAAATACCAAAACGTACGTACAAGACATCCAAGGGATATGTAGATAATAAATAGATAACTTCAAAAGAGCGAAGAGATAAACATATTTATGGCGAAGGGTGGATGGTAATAATTCAAGCTCAATTCAAAAGAAACCATCCAAGCGCGAATTCATCTTTCACACTTCGTGTAGTTAGTGTCCATTACCCGTACCTGTCAATAAGACGGTATCCTTGACAACGGACGACTCCGTGAAATTGATAGTTTCGTGAAAGGATACGACGCGCAATGTGAGCGCCATAAGTCTACATGACCGTGTATAGTACTAGTATATAATAGGAAAAACACCATAAATCAATATTCAACCTCAGTAAACGAGGCACGCTATCGTCAATGCGACAAATTGTATAACAACACCGTCAAACCATGACCATGTACTAAGCGAATGGATTAAACCATTACTTTATTGTTGGAAACGACGATCCGCACAATGGAAACCTCCTAACAATGCCTAACCTAACACCATTACTGTCCGCTTTGCCTTATCTGGGGAATAACAAAACAATATTTGGATTTCATTATTAGTCATTAATGGCAGCATTTGGCTACCTCACAAAGAGACACGTGTTAAAGACCGTTCAAATAATTATATTCTAATTAGTCATTAACATAAAATATTTTAACCACATAAAAATTATTAAAATTTTGCCAACAAATTGCGAGGAATACAAAGATAACAAAATAAGGATAGGTACTCTCGCACTATTAAGCATCATTGAGACGGAAAATAAAGGATCTCAACTGACAGCAGGGCGATGATTTATACGTGTTCATATGAAAGACGTCTGGAGGAAAAAACGCGTAACGCAGCGCTCATAGAGCGTATAGTGGCGTTACAAAGGAATTTACTTTCGTATACTTTCTTCAGTACGTTTGAAGTGCATACATGCACGCGGATCTGGGCCGCCCCACTCCGCTATCGATCTGCACCGACCTTGACATGACGCCCGACAGCCACAATCAACATTGACAATAGCGACGCGAGCGCAATGCATCGTATCGTATATTGGTCTCGCTACACGTTCACTTTCCTTTTCAATTTCATTTTAAACGCTTCAGTTGATGATCAACTGAAACTAGAAATAAGTTGGACACACTCTTGACTTATTGGAAATACATAATTGGGTCAAGTATAACACAAATTGTATTAGGAATGGTTTGTAAGAGAAGTAAAGGAATACGACGCTAATTTAAGCTCGGTTATTATTACAATATGAAAATAGATTGTGACATAAGAATATGTTGAAGACTCTAAAAATAGAATATTTGAAATGACGATATCTGTATTAGTACGTGCAGGGGAAACGATAAACGTTGGATTGGAATTTAAGTAGTCGTCCTAGAAATGACCCGTGTTGTGAGTTTGAGACAGTGTTACCAACTAACAAAAATATTTACCCTTAAAGTTGAAATGAAAACTCCTATATCTGCCAAAATTACTGAAAGTCTCCAAATTAAAATGATATTGTAAATATTAAATAATTAGATATTTCGTTATTTATATGTTTTATATAAATCATTTGTTATCAAAACCATGATGAGAAATGTAAGAAAGCAAAATATCCCTCAAATCTGTTTTAGTATTAGTAGGATACGAAAACACTACCATTAAAACGCCACTGGAATAATCCACCCTTATTAGCCCAACTAAGGGGGAAACCCAAATTGGTAACCCTGAGCGGCGGTGAGTCAAGAGCGGGCGAAGCGTGCATGCACTCGCCGCGAGATATGGTAAACGAACGCGAGCCGCGGGGCCTGCGCCTGGCGATTCTCTGACGACTACAGGTGTTTTTGTTTGTGCACGAGATCGCCGCGATCGCGACGCTCGTCGGACGCGGCCATTCGGGCGGCAGGCGTGGGGCCTAACCGGAACTCAACGCGAAACAATGCCCGTTTCCAGGACTGGATTGAGATTCACTCCATTTACAAATCCGTCATAGATAGAAAGCTGCAAAAATCATCTTCAGAGACGCACAGAAATAACTTTAAATATGGGTTTATTTTTAAATCTATCCCCGTTTACGAAAAAAAATATAAATTCGTAGAAAAAAATGTTTCTTTTTTAATAACGACGAAAATAGCAAATATGCAGGCGTGACGCGATTTTAAATTAGAGGCGACGAGGTTGTAAACATAGTAATTCAACAGTTTCGATTTTTGGCATTAACGATCTATTGTTTGAAGACACTTTAAGGCAGCTTACATTTTCTTTGTGTGACTAACATCAATTAGGTGGTGATTGGAATTGATCTATTGCTTCCTTTTGGTGCATATTGTTCTTGGTTCCTTAATTACAAGAATTATGGTTTATTCGCATAGATTGAAACATAACTTCAACTTCTAAGTATCCGCTAAGCATGTCAGCATACATATTAAAACGAAATAGATTATGTATTTTAAAAGTCGCAATAGGAACTATCCTTCTATTTTTAGGCAATAAAATCTCGTTAACAATAACCACGCCAAAATGATAAACGGACAGTTTCTGCGTCATATATCGCTAATAAAAACATCGATAACGCAGTGCACGTTCTAACCGAAAAAGATAAATAAACATCGGTTAATGTAACGCAAAGCGTTTTATCATTTACCCAACAAGGGTTACGTAACGAGACCTTGGCCGTGACCACGCGCTTCCCGCGGATCACCACTCGCGATTGCGATTAGACGACACGCGATAAACGATTACACAATGCGTTATTACTGGCAAATGTATAATAAAACAACTATCATCATATGATCATGTGGTAAACTGATGTGTGATAGGTCTCCCTCCTAGGCAATAAGAAGAAATCATGAAAATTTTATGTACAAGTTGTTTGCTTAATTTATTGTATGGTCCTGGGAGAATATGTAAGGATTTTATATAAATTTGTATGTTATTATCAGGAATGTTTCAGTAAATGTTGTATTAAACCGGTCAGTGTCCCTGACAGAGTATAATCTGCCACTCTAGCCAAATGCCAGAACTTTACTTTATAAAATTTTGTAATTGTTAAAACTTATGTAATTTAAGTAATTTTATTAAAAGGCATACATTAGGCAGTCGTGGCAGCTTTAGTATAACAGCGATTGTTATGTAATTAATAAGTTTTAATTGTGAATGATATATCGTTGTTTGTTGTTGTCCTTAAATAAATAAATAAATAATAAATAAATTCGCTGTGCGGCATCACGAGCAGTAATCATCTGCGCGAAGATTGTGACCCACAGATTTTCCAATTCAAGAGATGGGGCGAGAAATTGCGACACGGACTGCCTATAACTTGGCGGCTTGTCCAGTCTAATATATTCGCATGTCTGTGATTGTGACACTAAAATCATACATGCCTTTGACGAGTTAAAATTGCCTAAAGTATGAATATTATTACCACCTATGTATGTATACCACCTTCAGGTGAAATATGAATCATATGTTTTTTTAGCAGTTCTAAGATTCAATAGCTACATAACCAATCAGCCCACACTCAACTGTTAGTTTTGCTTTGGATGCTTAATAACGGTCAATTAAAAGTATTATGTAGTAATAACAGTAGGAAGTTCAATGTTGGATTAGAGACGATAACAAGTATATAACTGGCGATAGTTTAAAAACAGACAAGACTGGAAGAACATTCGTCACAAAATGCAAGGCTTGCAGAATATACCCACAATCCTCGGTTTGGTAGTCAGGGTTTCGACCACTAAAAAACCCGTCCTTACTTTTTTAGAGGTATGGGATGTAAATTTGAAACCTTTAAATGAATGAATTTATTATGTTTTTGTTTGAGTTCGCTCTTACATCTGCAACTACTTCAGTTTTGAGGATTTAGAAACATTATGCACTTAAAATCAATTGGCATCAGCGGAACTGAATACGGAACGAAACATTAAGTATCGTTTAGACTTTTTAAATGATGAAGACAAAAACTTTGCAGTTAGTCTTACTAGCAGAATATGTTATGCTATGCTATGCGGGAAGGTCTATACCCTGACATTTACCCAAAAAGGGAGACGTTATAGAGTAATGATGAAGCAGAAATACGATATATCTCTATAGGTAGATCAAACATTCAACTTAATGGTTGATGTGCAATAAAATTAGACTTAATTGGTAAGCTCTACATGTTAAACAGTATATTTAAATTGCGCTGACATGACGAGTGGTGAAATAAATAAACTTAATGTGTCATTAAGTAATTAATAAGAATAAAAGTGAGGGTAATTAATTATAAAAGACCAGACATAACTATTATAAAATAGGCTAACAAACAAACGCACTGTTATTACAATCCTAAATATGGTGGTTTTTAGTTTGATTGTGGAGATTAAATTGCAATAAAACCTAATTAAATAAGTATGACAGCATAATATTTTTTTAAATAAAAAAAGACTGCCTCTTTTTTTTATAAGTGCTAACTTTTAATGACGTGTGAGACGAAAACTTTTGATGTAAACGCTATTCCCGTAATTTCTTTTGCAGGAAAAAAATAATTGAGGTACCCAGGCAGATGACCCAATACAATATGTCTCATCAGGTCACACCGAAAAAAGACATAGCTACATTAATACTGAAAAATCTCGCAATTGTATAACCCAACTAAGGATACTTAATATAATACAATATGACAACACTGTCTCACTCTTCAGGAATAAGGCAACCTACGTCACATTCATAGACATGTCACTTATCCACTTGTTTTATGCTACTTATTCTCTATGGAGCCCAAAAGAGAAATATTTGAAATAAAGGTTCCCACGCAGTGCCGTAAATAGCTTTTTCTGCACATAGCGTGCAAGCTTCTAAAACTGTGCCCTATTCAAGTTAATTCTGCCCCACCCTGACACCCACTAAAATTAACTAATACAAGTGCGTCGCCCAAAGTCCCGGCAGCGGACCGAGAACTTATCAGGAGGAAACTAAAAAATTGTTGTCATGCCCAGACTGGCCATTTTTGCGCCCCCTGAATCTACGCCGGTGGCACCCCGCCACACATTTACGGCACTGTACCAACGAATATAATTATTAATGGTCGTTCGTCTGGTAAAATGTATTTACGAATTAATACAAATAAGCACATAAAAACCTATACCTACACCGCATTGATTAAAGTTTGGGTCACCGTGATAATGAGAACCTTTTTCGGTTTAATATGCGAATGTCTGTTTAGCTGACCGTGAATTCATTTGAATTAAACAGTTCTGCCTCAGTAGGCAGATGCACACCTTCATTTTAGATGTGGATTTATAAATTTTCTACTAAATCCAGAACTATATTCTTTGTTGGTAGAAATATATTAATAAAGACAACACGGACAAGCTTTATCCGAATACAGACAAAGTTAAGGTAGCTAAGCTAAGAAATTAATGCAAACAAACTTGATTATTTAATCACCAAAACACGCCAGGACGAGGAAACAAATAGACGAAGTCTATACATTACAAAATGTTACATATTAGTATTCCTTAAGTGAGTTAGCGTGAGGGCGGCAATGAATTCTAATAAAGTAGAAGACCTTGACAATGATACAATCGTCTTGGATAACCGCTCTATAAAATAATAAATGTTCCACTTCTGCAGTGTATTTTATGCAATTATGACAAAGTATATTGTGAAATGTAATCGAAGAACAGTCCGGTTTTCGCCCTTTTTCATTTAACTGTAAAACTAAATCAATATTCAATTTCAAAAATAAGTATTTGTCCAGTTGTGCAACTGCCCTTAAAAAGCTTTGACCCATAGATAGCCTTATCGGCTTTAAATTCAATTTATCAATAATCACATAAGAAATCCATTAAATTAGTATTTAATATAATAACTTCCGAACCCCTTTAGAATCCCTATGGTTTTCAGGAGACTAGATCCCATGGAAGATGATCTTGGCACCGTTTTGGTTGTCGGTTACATCATCTTGACGTCAGTATATCATATTAAAGAAAGTTTCTTATATCTGCTTCGAGATTGATATTCCTATATTTTTTTCACGTATGATAATCAAGTGAAAATGCACCGAATGACTAGAGCGATAGAGCACCCAGATAAATGTATTCAAAACACCGACAGTCAATACACTTGCAACCTTGCAATGCTCTTTACGACTCGTGTCTGATAAAGACATAGAGCATTAAAACAACTTTATAATATGATTAATAGGGCAAATAAAATCTAAGCCTTTAACTTCAGCCGGCATGCAATCTTGAAGTTTGATTACATCGGCTCGTGTTAATTATATACCAATATTTATGTACGATTAAAAATTTTAATTTCTTTATCGGTACTCATTTACCAAAGAAGCTAAAGCTTATTGATCATAATACCAAATTATTGTTTACGTTAAATTATATTCGCAAATTTTGTGGCCACGTTTGATTAGCAACTAATCACGAGCAGTCGTACCCACGTGCGGTACATCATGCACAATCAGTTACATGTTGAAATTACTAAAACATGGTAAAAATATATATATTGTACGCTATTATGTTTTTAACCACAAGATATACACAGAGAGCTCTATTCAGCCGCATACACGGACGCATCGCGACTACTGTCGGGGGGACATTGCAACCGTGGCGACAAAACTCGTCGAGGGTTATGGTATCAATTCGTACGTGATGACGATAGGCGATTAAGGATTGTGCATCGATTTTCGAATTCGTCGCGAGCGGCGCCTTGCTCGCGGCCGATGCGGGCGGCGTCGCTACTCTGACTGCCGCTCCGTCCCGCACCTACCCCGCGTCGCCATCGTTGTTTTGCTGTATTTTCGTTGTTAATCATTCTCCTTGACCTTGTGCGACGTCGAGTGGTCCACTGCACACGACTGCGCACCCCTCGCCCTCCGCCCGCCCGCGCTGCCTGTCGCATCAAATCACACGTGCTGCTCATGCAACACCTTCAATTTTAAGGCTGAGAACCATCTGCGCTCGCCAATAGCCTGGTGAATCTGTAAACGCTATCTGCGGCCAACAGCAGTAGTCAGTACGACAAAAAAGCAATCCCTATACTCTGTACCACTTACTGACCAGCGCCAATTACGTAGTTGGTGTTGGCACCTCATCTTGAAACTGATACAATTTGATTTCCATATGAATAAAATGCAAATTGTATGCTTTTTCGCCAAGACTGCTCTGAGGCTGAAATTAAAAACGTAGGTATAGGATTATAGTGGCACCACTCGAAGACTTATCGCGGAAAAACAATAGAAAATGTATTGTTTCATTGGGAAAAATTATCCCCGCGAGTCTTTGACCAGGAAACCACTGAGATAAATGCCTCAACAAATATATATATATATAATATTTTTTTTGTATATTATGTACGAACATACATCGGATCGGATCGGATCAACCATCGGATTGGTTACCGAAAAACATCCCTCCGTGCTTCGGAAGCTTTATTACATACCAGTTGGTTATGGTTATCGAAGACTAGCTTTTGCGTGCGACTTCGTCCGCGTGGAATAGTTACTTTGGCCTAACGCCCTCTTTCACCCACTACTTAATTTATATAGGTGAGTTAAAACTGCGATATCTCATAAGATATTCGTTTAAATTGAATGATGTAAAGGGCAATTTTGTTTAAAATGAAATACTTGTGATAAATAAAGTATTTAATTGGATAATGATTGATATCATATTTATGGAAATAGCTTCGCAAAATGATGCATTATTTTAGAAAAAAAATTTAGCAAAATTATGTTATAGGGAGCTAACCGTAAAAGATAGACATATGCTGTCGCGGACTTTTTTGTAGACCTTTAAAAGGGTAACAATACTCTAATACATGACTTTTGCGAAACTTTAACCGTTTACGCAGCGTACGCAGCGGAATCTCCAAGTAAGAGTTTCCCCCGGATTTTGAAACATTATTCATTGCTGCTCCGCTTCTATTGCTTGTAGCCTCGATAAATGAGCTATCTAACACTGAAAGAATTTTTCAAATCGGACCCGTAGTTCCTGAGATTAGCGCGTTCAAACAAACAAACAAACTCTTCAGGTTTATAATATTAGTATAGATGATAGATGTCAACACTTATCAATCTTCATTGGGGCCTGAGAGTTTTGTTTACGGCCCAATTATCCCATTGCCGTTCTGTTTGGTAAAGCCTGTGCTCTGCAGTGGCATGTTATAGGCTGATCTATTAATTTATGCTATTGATTATGATTATTAAGAAAAAACAACATTTTATTTGAACCTTAGATCACAACACTTTGTCGAATCAACAATGCCAAATCGAAAAATGTGCCGTAAATGTTGCACGCGCATCGCACCCATGGCAGCACCCTGGTAATCTCGGCTGGCCCATTGCCCCTCGACTAGTGATGCCAGGTCCGCTTTGTTTAAAATCGGGACAGTCGGGATTTTAGGTTGCAGATCGGGATAGTTAAAAAAATGTGATGTGACACTGATGACGTGCCATTTTGAATTTGAAAGTGATGTAACTAGTAAAAGTAACGTGCGTAATTCTTTTTTTTTTCATGTAAGTAACATCTGTTTTTCTTCTTTAATTAATCGAGACATTTAGCGTCCCGATCGCGACGCATTCTCAGACCCCTGAAAATCAGGAAGTCCCGCGCAAATTGGGACACCTGGCAACACTACCCTCGATGGCCACTAGTGTTTCTTGTGTAGGGATGCCTGTGAGTGCCAGACCAACAACCATGCTTCATCATTTCGACGAGGTTTAGTATTAATATTTTGAACTATTTGAAGATTTGTAAACATTAAAGCCATATTTTTTATACTTTGATATGAAATTTCTTCGTAATTATCAAGAAACTTCAACACATACCTACTGAAAATGAAGACCACATCCAAGGTTGGTCCGGCTTATAGATCAGTTAGATAGGTTTCTCTTATGGTACAGTATCAGCTGTCCTGTAGCTGATGTTATACCAAGGAAGCATCAGGTCATCATATCGAATGATCATCATCATCATCAGCCCATAACATCCCACTGCAGGGACAGTCCTTTCCGCATTGCTAGACTTTGGGGAGATTGGGCCGTAACCCACCGTGGCCCAAACCGGATTAGGGGGAGGGGGGGGAGTTCTTTGACTTGTATAATCACCAAGATAACTACTAACCGCGACGCCATGAAAAAAAACTGCCATACACTATCTGGCAATACTTAGTATGACAAAAACTAGATGTTACAAGTACTAAAAACTAAATAATATGTTTGCTCCAATAGGCCCCTTTAGCTCTTGAGTAAATCCCGATTTAGCACCCTTGGCTCCCCTACTATTTAATAAAAACCATTGTATGGTTAAAATAAAGTTGAGATAATTCTATCAATTAGTGATATTCCATAAAAAAAGTAACCTTTTCTGTTGATTTTATATATATTTTTTTTAATTATTTGAGATATTTCGAAATATAACATTCTAATTTTTTTTTTTTTTTTATAAATATGTAAATTTCTTAATAGGTAATGCTATATTTTAGCTTAAAAAAGTGTAAATAAGTGTAAATATAAAAAAGTTCTTTAAATATAAAATAAAACCTTATAAACTTAATTTTATGACAGCATAGTCAATACCACAAATCTTAGTACTAATAAGTGTTGAAAAATAAGTTTAAACAAGACAAAAAATAATTTGATTAATGTAAGACATAAATTGTTTGCTTAATACAAAGTATACATACATGCACAAAGATAGGTTCCTATATTGCACATATTTAATTTCAACTCAAATAAATTCATGAAAATAAACTGATGAAGAATAAATGTATAAATAAATTTAAATATCAAATTGGGTTAAATACCTAATTTTAAGTACCTAAGTATCTATGTTACTATTTTTTGTTTTACCTACATCAAAACAAACATTATAGTTCACTCAGTTACATGTGCTGCCATCTATGTTGTTATTTAGGAATGAGATAGCGCCATCTATCTGTTTTTTTCATAGTTAGTAAACGAAACCCACCAACCCACTTGCTAATAAGAATTCTGAACAAATTAAAATAATGAAGGAAACCATATTTTATTTTTGTATTTGTATTGCATACATTAATGGTACACTTAGACTGGAAAAAAAAAATAACTCCGTTTAAAATATAGCAATAGATAAATAATTAACAAGAAGTAGGTCAATAGATTATATTCTGTATATTTCTGTAAATACTTTACAGAAATATACAGAATATAATCTTTAAGCTCTCACACATTTTAAAGAATATGTTTTTCAGGTAAATCTAGATTTAAGCTTTTTAACAAATGACACATGATTTATTCTAAATAGATTTACAGCATAAAAATTACTACCTACATTATATTTGATAAATTACTGATGCAAAACAAGACAAGACCAAAAACACAATTAATATTTTTTTGCAACTTGATGTTTGATCTAAGGTAGGTAGGGTAAAACACCCGCTAGTCACCGTGCACCAGTGCTCAGCCTTTGCAGACATTATTTCCCTATAAATAGTGTTAAAATTTATCTACACCACTAAAATAACGTTGAACGAATCTTTGTCTCTCTATTGGCTGCTAAGCACACATACGAATCGATGTCATATCAGTTAGAGGAGTACGCTCGTTCATTTGCGCCGCCGTCACAGACATGACTAGACACGCGTTTGTTACTGTTTTTTGTCTTCAGGAAAGCCTTAAGTTTCGGTAAGTTTTTGTGTTTATATCTTGTTATTTGCGGTGGATAATATTATTGTGTTACAATAAACTGTTTATTTTGGAGTAAATCAACAAAACATATATTTTATTTGTTAAATATGTAGTAATAAAGGTGGCTGACTACTGGTTGGAATTTTAACTGTAGGTCAGTGCTCAGCCTCAAGCGGCTGACTACTAGTTTTTTGGGAATATCTTAGATTTAGCTGAAATTAACGGACCGAATAATTCAAATTTGCTCAATACTTTGAGCTTTAACTTTTCTAAGACGAAAAGTGTTTTACCAGTAGTCAGCCGCGTACAAATGTAACTGCATGTTAGTGGCCGACCAATGGCTCTAAGAATCCATATCAGCCGTCAGTCCTGTTGCACTAAATAGCACCTTAAGCATTTTTAATTAGAGTTTAATTTATGTACAAATTATTTTAGACTAAAAATCATTTGTTTTAGAGTTCATTATGTCAAAAGACCAATCCACCAATATAAAGAAGAACAATTGATAGAAGCTATGGCGGCGATTAGGATGGTATGCAATTAGAGAGCCAGTCGAGTTTTTAAGGTTCACGAGGACGTTACAGGATCGAGTACATTTAAGGGTTCCAGATTTGCCCCGTAAAATGGACGAAACAGTGCGACCAAAAAGAAAATAATAATTATATTATGGATAATCTGAAGACATAAGGATAGATTGTAACTTGATCAAATCAAAATAACATGAACAAGAGGAGCCAAAAATGTGCAATCTGTACTAACATGACAGTACCAAAAATAAAAAGCAATATAAAATACTTTCCAATGTATTGTGAAATCGAGAGATATGTCACCCATTTTAAATAAGTATTTAACCTTGGCTGCTGTAGCTACACAAAAAGAAAATAATCAACCAATAGAATAGGGCTATTCTTCGATGAGTGGAGACAATTTGAAAGACAAAAGAAGAGATGAGAAGAACTGAAAAGAACGAAATATAGAAACTCAAAGACTTGAGATTAAGGCAAAGAAAGAAGAAGACAAAAAAGAAGAGAATTACAAAAGAAAAGCGGAAAAGCAGTTGAATTTTACAAAAGTAATAAGGGGAAAAATATTACATGTACTATAAACAGAATAAGATGAATAATTGTAGAAGAAATGATACGTACCGAAATCAAGACATGAAAAAATAGGATTATAATTGC
>PQWD01004202.1:18621-69843 GCA_019425675.1 Leucinodes orbonalis
GTCAGGGTTGATTGCTAGTGATCGCAGCAATTAGGTTCACAAATAAACAAAAAATGTAATACCCGGACGGCCCTGTTCCACGCTACATGGTGGTTTCACAGTAATAAATTTCGGCAATTCAATAGGGACTTGCCGTATTACCTATGCATATCAAACTACTCTATCGAGATTCACTACTACTTCTCGCAATTTGTCAGTGGAAAGGTAGGATAATATAACAATTTTAAAACAAAATGTTTCAAAATAACGGCCGATTCGCTTCCGTTGCGTATTTGACATTTTGGCTTTGGCTTAATTGATTTTGAATATATTGACGCTAACCAAGTTTGACAGACCATTGACTCTATCTGTAAAAATATGAATAATTTTCTTTAAATTCATAATACATTGAATTAACGTTGATACGTATGATAAGTGGCAGATCAGAATTGTAAATTGTCAATATTTACAACCAATATGGGCAGTGAGATATGTTTGATGGTAAGACAGGCAGATCTGGGTTTTGCGTCATCATGGCACGTAGTCTTAGCACAACCGTGTGGAGGGTCGGTTGCATACGTAATGCAGACAAATGGCGCGAGCCATCTAATATAATTGGAATTGTTGTAATATTTTTTACTGCAATTAGATAACAGGAACAAGTTACAAACCTACAAATAGGTGTCAGTGCATGCGCTCAAATTCAACGTTGATTGATGAATATCGTTTTATGAATCAACATGCTGACATTAGAGTCAGAACCTAACATAAAAGATAAACAAGGGTCGTAGAGCAAAGTAGTGTCGTCCTGCCAGAGATGTTCAACGTTACGAGTGACCAGGACGGAGTAAATGATAAGAATTCATACATTGTCTGGTCGTTATTATAGCCTAATCTATTCATTTATATCCCTTACCTATTACGGCATTTAGCTGCGAATTAAGCCTCGGCTCGCGTGTTCGCATTGGCGTGAATTTTTGTACAAATGTGTAGAGCATCAAACATCCGCCCGCGTGGGTTGATGAGTGATTCACGGAACACGTGCACTGCGGCAGCTTCTGTTTTGAATACTTTGGGCATTATATTATTACTTATAGCCGTGACTTGCCACAAATTCGCGCTCGCTCCAACACGCGGAAGGCGTCTATATGATTTAAACAGACGAATATAATTTAAGCAGCTTCGACGAAGAGCCTTAAAATCATATCTCTCTGACGTACGGTCACCTATTATAATTTAAATTTTGTTGGGAAAGTAAAATGTAGTTCTTATTACTGTACGTGAAGTTTATGTTATTTTTTGAACTATATTATATAATGTTTTCTATATTAATTCTAATTAGTTTGGTTCGCAATTAACACGCATATTAGAGTGTAGTAGACTAGTGGAAGAAGCATGAATAGGTAGCTAGAGACAAGCATATAATTGTCTCTAATAGTATTTAGGAACGATGCATGTTTTGAAATATAGATTAAATCAATGCTACTAGGTTACGGACAACCACTTGTGTTTTTTATACATTTATAGACGTTTGTAAATTCCTGGTAATTGTTTAGGTTGCAAATTAAATGGGACGTTTACGACGCTGATTTACATTGTATGTTAATTACGGGTCACTTGTTTAGTTAACAAATTTAATGACTAATACCATACTAATATTAACAAATTTTAAAGCAGAGTGATTTCCATATTTGTTAAGATTTTCAAGTTTTTATATTAGGTATCTACTTAATGTATGTATTATGTTTATTTTTTATCATGTACTTTATTGCAATTTAACAAAAACAAAGACACAAAAAAATATAATATAAATTCAGTACAATAGGTGGCCTTATCGCACAAGGCGATTTCTTCCAGGCAACCTTAGGATTGAGAAAAAAGGAAAATGTATAAAGGGGCCATTTTGTGCTATTAAGATATCCTAGAAAAAGTCATCCTAAATAAATACACATTTATACTCATATTTATATAAAAAGATAATATAAAAATACTAAATTAAACTTTTTGTAATTCTTCTTCACTAAAGTAAGCAATACCCGTCCCGGTATGCGTAATTTATCTTTTTTGACAGGAAATTTTAATGAAATCCTGACTTTTTTTGGGTTTCGCAGCCACAAACGAAACCCTTATCAGATTCGTCATGTATCTCTGTCCCTCCGTATGTCACAACTTTTTTTCTCCACTATAAGCACTACCCCCCCAGTCCCCCCCCTTTACTTCTAAAATAAGGGATGAATAATATATATATAATGTACAATACCATAAAATCAAACAACGAAATTTGTTTGAAACATATTTAGTATGTATTTATTTTTGTACGTCACAAACGGTGAACCACTATTTTCTCGTAATAAAGCTGTAGTAAGTGCCTAGGTACATAAAATTGATGTATTTTATGTTACTTGATGCTGCGGAGCCTCCACGGGCGGGTCCGACTCGCACTTGGCCATTTTTAGGGTTCCGTAGCCAAAGGGCAAAACACGGAATCATTGTACGTATATGTATTCTGTGAACCGCTATTAGTTTTTAATAAGAAACTTGAAAAAAAAAGGATATATTTTGGGGTTCCCAATACATTTTATGTAACTTGCTGCTGCGGAACCCTCCACGGGCGATTCCGACTCGCGCTTGGCAGATTGTTTTAAGTATAACTTTTAAATAAATGATTAGTACATACACCTAATTATTAGTATGCTGATTGCACATAGCCCTACCACCGTCCGTAAACCGGTGCAATTCATTGATATATAAAGTACATAGCTCGCATTGTTATTACAAAACCCGGTAACATTGCAACCTATTGCTACCAATACAAATTCAATACATATATCTACTTCTAAATTAAACTAAATCTATAATGTAATTCAGTTAAATATTGAGATTCAATATTTTACAAAGGCTGTTCAACGATAGATGTTGCTGCAATCTTGATTGTTCCAAAAAATAGTTCTTCTTTACGAATTAAATGTTAAATCCACAAAAAATATTAGTTTAAAGATATCAATATATATGTATATATATAACTCAAAGGTGACTGACTGACAGTAATCTATCAACGCAGAGTCAAAACCACTGGACGGATCGGGGCATCGGGCTGAAATTTGACATGTAGGTAGATTTTATGACGTAGGCATCCGCTAAGAAAGGATTTTGATTAATTCTGCCCACAAGGTGATAAAATAGGGGATTTTATCCCTAGTTTGCATGAAACTTTGTCAATTTGAAACCGATAAATAATATGTCGATCAACATCAATACGTTCGCGTTGATTTTGCATTCGTCAGCCGCCTTGTGTTTTCTGATCGACAGTGACAAACTTAGGAGCGCGGATGGAGTACTTCGTCATTTATCACCACGTGTTGGTCATACCACGTGTGAATTGTGCCTTTCCGCCTGAACAGATAACGCGACTCAAACATACTCCGAACAGTTGGTGGTTTTTATGTTGGAAAAATATACTAATTATTCAAAACATTTTGAGATTGCGTTCGTATCAGCTTGTTTAACAATCTGTGTATAGGTATAACTTGTACTAGTAGCAAATTTTGTACAATTCTTGTAATGGATAATTTTGTAAAATTCACAAAAATAATATATTTGTTTCAATATTTTATAGGAGAATTGTGCTATACAATTCTTAAATAGAAGTAAAATGTATGTAATTTTAATATTTGCACAAAACGTGCTCATTATACTTAACAATCATCTATACTAATATATAAAGCTGAAGAGTTTGTTTGTTTGTTTGAACGCGCTAATCTCAGGAACTACTAGTTCGATTTGAATAATTCTTTCAGTGTTAGATAGCTTATTTATCGAGGAAGGCTATAGGCTATATATCATCACGGAGCAGTAATGAAAAATGTTTCAAAATCGGGGGTATTTTTTCATACTTGGAGCTTCCGCTGCGTACGCTGCGTAAACGGTTAAAGTTACACAAAAGTCATGTATGAGAGTATTGTTCTCCTTTTAAAGGTCTACAAAAAAGTCCGCGACAGCATATGTCTATCTTTTAAGGTTAGCTCACTATAACATATTTTTTTCTAATAAAAAATTCTGAAATTGACCCCGAAACCTTTAAAGTTGGAGGGAGGGGAAATCCTATGTATAGTGATAAATGAAAGTACCGTGTTATCCCGAATTTAATGCGAGCGAAGCCGCGGGCAAAAGCTAGTGAAGGTATAAAAAAATACAGACGAAGTCTCGCGTACAAAAAGTGTATCAAAATTCGGCCAGTTTTTTGTATGGAAAGCATCAAATATTAAGACATTAGGCAAGCAACTGTCAACAGAGCCAAGAAAAATACTAAAAAACATGCCTCACGTAGTAAAATTGTGCAAAAACAGAAGTGATCAAAAGGAACAAAACAGGAATTATTTTTTGTATGTAAATGAAAAATTCGATTACATGTATCTAGTGAAAAACATTAAAATTAATATACTAAAAATATTCGAAAATTATTTGTTAAAATGACTTCTGTCCATATTTTTTATACGTCCATGTTAATAATATAATTAATGTCCGCAATGCCTGCTTGGCGTAGGCTATTCATTATATTTGATATCATTCCACAATGATATCAAACACCCACATAGTGTCTTACTTGGTATTCAATATACTTTTTTACTATACATTATTTCATATTCGCGACTTGCCATATAAAAGTGACTCACCTCCATGACAACATAAACATAGGCGGGGCTGTCCATGCAGTCGTGCATCGCCACGAGGTTTGTGTGATGGAGGGCGGTCAGTTCGCGAAGAATTTTGATCTCCTTCACGAGGATCTCCGATGCTTTTTGGATGCCCTTCTTGGTGACCACCTTTACCGCTACGGACTGCGACGTATTCTGTGGACAAACATCACAAATAAAGTTGTTTCCTCTTTGCTCGTCTTCATATCACGATTATTTATTAAATAATTATTCACAATGCAGCGTATTATTTCTTTGTTTACACAAATGGCTATCATAAACACGTACTTTACACGATTACACAATAACAGTGCATCGTGGGAAAAATGTTTGTCAACAAGTTAATGTTAAATCACTTAATAGACATACTGCGACATTAAACATAGCGCATAGATACAAGAGATGCTCAAAAAGTAAAAACAGGTATTTCTAATAAAGATGAAATAATTTTTCTTCGGTCGTTGACTACTTTCCAGCTAAAAAAAATTATAAATAGGATGGCATTTAGAGGAACTACATTCATTCGGAGCGACAACACGAAAATGGAGAAACACGAAGTGAATTGCTTCATCAATACCTGTTTGACTGGGGAGACTCTGGTCCTCCATATTTTACGATGGCACGATTTGGTGCAAAGAGTTTAAGCTTGGTAGAACATCAACAGAAGATGAACATCGCGAGGGGCGCCCAACCTCGTTCCTCACTATTTGACCAGCAAAATGAATATGTAGAAGGCCTCTGCAACCCACGCGTACAGAGAAAAAGCAAGTTGACATTTCAAGAGCCAATCTTGCAGAGTTCCAGGCTGACCAAAATTTTTCTTGTCTCGATTTGTGACCATGGACGAAACATGGATCCATGATTTTAAATCTGAGACCAAACAATAATCGATGACTTTGAAAGGGACATCCTCACCGACGCCGAAGAAATTCAAAGTTTTGAGATCGGCGGGCGAGGTTATGGCGTCCGTTTTCTGGGAATCATAATGGTTGATTACTTGGAAAAGGGAGCTACTATAATGGGCCCCTACTACTCTGATCAAATAAGACGACTGACCGACGAAAAATACGGGGCAAACTCCGAGCGAAAGTACTGTTTTATCAGGACAACTCATGCACACAAAGCCGAAGTTGCGATGGCTGCCATTTGAGAATCAGGCTTCGAGCTAGTCGAACACCAGCATTATTCTCCAGATGTAGCCCCCAGCAACTTTTATTTGTTTCCTCGACTCAAGGAACACCTCAGAGGCAAGAAATTTGAGGACGATAGCGAGATGATGGCTGCTGTAGAGGAATTTTGCGATAGCCAAGATAAAGATTTTTTCAATGGTAGGTATTTTAGGTTTATAACCGTAGACCACGTGATTCACTTCGGGAAGTATTTAAAGAAAACATTTAAACAGAAGCGTCTCAATACATTTACCTTAATCTAGTTTATGTCCATAAAAATCTTAGTTTGTTTGAAAAAAATTGTGACTTTAAGGAACAAAGACAAACTTGCTGTTCCAAATCTTAGACTAAGTAAAGTAGGGAAATCATTTGTTGGAAGAGGCATAACATTATTTAATAAAATAACACAAAATCTTGCTGAATTGCCCTTTCACCAGTTTAAATTAAAAATTAAAAATCCCTCATGAAAAAAAGTTATTATACAATAGGCGAATATTTATCGGATAAGATGTGTGGTCTTGCACTAATGTTCCAGTTACAAAATCTTTGTAATATTATTGTAAAGTTATGTGTAGGTAAATGATAAAACTCTGTAACCACTGATATAAAGTTTAAAAGAGTGACTATCGGGTTTCTTGCCGGTTCTTCTCGAAGATCCTACTTATTCCGAACCGGTGGTAGAGTCATAAAAAATATTATAATAATAACAATTGACGATTCAAAAGTATCTGTACCAGATTTATTTGAATAAAGATTTTTTTCTTTCTTTCTTTTTTTCTTAGAGAAAGACGTTGGACTAATTAAAATAAATTGAATTTATATTAGAATCGTTGTTTCATTACTTATTACCATTACTTTTTGATCCCCCTCGTAAATGTAAAATAAAGTACGTTTCGCTTAAGAATGTTATCATGATGATTCACCTGTAACCTATTATTTCGGCTTTATATTTTCAACATGGGTATAAAACCCACAAGCTGGACACTGACTGCGGAATTGGTTCACAAGTTTAAAGTAACTCAATGCGCAATGGAGCGAACTATGCTTGAAGTCTCTCTCAGGGATAAGATCAGAAATGATTTAATCCGTAAGAGAACTTAAGTTATCGACATAGCCCGCCAGATCAGCAAATTGAAGTGGCAGTGGGCTGGTCACGTATATGTATGCAGCAGAACCGATAGCCCTTGAATCAGACGAGTTCTGGAGTGGAGACCGCGTCTTGGCAAACGCAGTGTAGGAAGCCCTCCGGCCCGATGGACCGACGACGAAGAGAGAGAAAAAAACCACAACTACTTACTACTTTAAAATTATTAAAGAACTTAATAGGTACATAGAGACACCAGTCTTACACAACTTATAACAAGATACCTAACCATTATTTATAATGATTGCAAGTCGCCTTTGTAAAATGATAACGTAAGTGCAGTGAGCGTTGCATAAGGTCGTTGCAGGTGGGCGATTATTGTATGTTGTACGTCGCATATGGACACCAAGGTCCTTACATCTTCTCCACTGGTTCCCAGACAACTTCAATGACAATAAATCGATCATGATAACACTGCAGTACAGAGGCCTTAGACAACATGGCTACTGAAATATGCAGGCCCAATGCAGTTAGCGGGTTTACTACTAACATCCGTAAGTAAAGCCCCTAAAGGACGTAGTTATGAGCCGAATGCGATTGACACTACGCCTTCGGGCCCTGGACTTCTAAACGTACCTAAATACTCAATTCTTAAAATACTAATAAATTTCTCAAGAGTTTTGAAGAGTATTGAATGTAGCAAAAAGCGTAGGTTAAGGATAATATGCGCTAGCGAAAAGCTATCATTAGCCCTGGCGTACATTTCTGCGTCTTGTGGAGTTTACAACTGACTCGATTTAATAATAATCCGCATACGGCCTCACTTGCTGACTAACTAACGTCAAAGATAAATTCAGAACATACTAAATTTGTTAAATATGGAACAATACCAATGGTATTATTTTTTTGGTTCCATCTTAGGAACAGATCAAAATCAAATAGCAGTCGTCAACACCTACAAATTCGCACTCGGCCCGCGTGGCAGGTTACGGCCCAATCTCCCCATGGCTATGCTATGTGGCAAAGCCTGGGAACACCTGCAGTGGGACGTTATAGGCTGATAATGACTATTGAATTCATAATATGTAATTAAACGTGTAGTGTACAGTGAAAATGTGTAGTGAACTACTCTTGTGTATTTTTTTTTGACACGTCCAATGCGACGCCATTTAATGACTACAAGAAAATCGAATCGAACTTTTTGTATACTATATATGGTAAGCGAGCTTATAGACCTCTGTCTTTGTTCACCAGTGGACCTATAAGGCTGTAATGTATTATATTTTAAAAGCTACACATCTAAGCGTGTGAGCACCGCACGTGTCTCGTGCCCTTGGAGCGCACAGTGCGTGTCCCATTGTTTGAAGTCTCTTTGTCCTCAGAGACTTCTAACAATGATGCGAAACCCTACCCTCAGGTAGACGCAACTTGACCATTGACCATACTCGCTCAACAGGATTGATAATAGCGTACTGTAGACTAAGAAACAACGACATTCAATAATCGTGTTCAATTTATGTAGCTTTTTATAAGTACAACATTGATAGAGCTAGGAAAGGTTACCATCGGTCATTTTTAAAGCGACGCAAAAACAGTGTAGTCATGCCCCAATGACGAGGTCATTTGCTCTTGACCAGAAGATGACACATTTAGTGAGGTTTTCTCAAATTTAAAACAGTGAGACGTGGAAGCGAAACGTGGTGTATGAAGTATTCTATATGTAGCTATATCATACAATATATAGTCTTAGATTTTATACACGTCCCGGTAATAAGTATGAAAGAATCCACGGAGCACTTTACTCCTTGAATATAATTTTACTTATAACGACGTAGAAAAACGAAAACAAAAAAAAATTAAAAAAAAGATAATTTGCATAAGTGATGAACAGTGAAAATATTATATTGAATAATAAATAGGTAGTAAGGTATTATCACTTCTCACCTTTATGTGTCTTTCTTTACGTAAGATTAATGTATGATGAAATCTTTACTAAAGTGACATCTATAAAAACTTGGCATCATTAAAAGTATACTATCTACATTTTCAACAGATTCCTAGCATATTGCCAATGACGCGATTTAAGAACGTAATTTTACTAAGAATAGAAGATGAACCTGGTGATGTTTGTATTCTTGTTTTGTTTATGCAATACGCAAAGGGCGTCCATAAATTACGTGAGGTGATTTTTTTTAATTTTGTGTGCCTTCTTTCCCGCCTGGTAAGATGTCTTGAGATTTTATTCAACGCCCTCCCTCATCCCCCAATCTCACGTACGATTGTTCAAAATGTAGGTCTCTTACGTAAAGGCTTTCGATTGTTATTATAAAAAGAAAAAAATATATGCTTTGTGCTTTTATTTACGACTATTTAGTTAAGGTTAGTAATCTATATTGTTGAGAGTTATAAGTGTAATAAAAAAATTACAATAGAATACTTAAATCCTGACTACTGTGATTAAAAAAGATATACATATCTACTCAAATTCAATCTATGGAGAATCATGCGCGTTCTCAAGAGGGATTATTGGAACCAAAAAGTTTATTCGACTTTCAGTAAAATCCAACTAAGTAGGTGGTGCTTGCGTACAGTACACAGTAACTTATTAGCTCAACTTGTGACAATCCGTGAGGGACGCACTTTGCGGTACATACGCGCTTGCTTAGCTGGTGCAATGTGGGCTGCTCGCCTGTGCTTTGCAACTCTTGTAAATGATCTGAATCATATTACGATTATGCTTAACATTAATCTCGAGCATGTACAATATGAGCGTCGGTGGCCCAATGGTGTGGACTGTTGCCCTCCTACCGAGAGGGCTGAGGTTCATATCCCGCCACGTACCAATGTGTTTTCGAATTTTCGAAATTAAATGTAAGTTATCCGACGCTCTTACGGTGAAGGAAAACATCGTGAGGAAACTTTCGCACGCCTGCAATGAGATTCATAGGTTGTGCGTGTAGTCGTCCGACCCGCACTGGGCCCGCGTGGAGGACTAAGACCTAATCAATCTATATGGGTAGGCTCGTGCCCCTCGATGAGGATGTTTAATGAGTTGATGGTGATGTACAATATTAAATGGATCAAAATAAAACTAAGCGGTTTTGTTTACAGATAAAATGAAAAATTAGATTTGGAACATTATATTTTTATTTTGCAGAAAAGAAATCTATATTTATAGATTTTTTAAACCCATGTATTTCGAACATTAATAATACTTGATCTAAAGTTATTTAAACCAAAAAGTGCAAAGTTAGGACTAAAGCAGGCATCAAAATATTGTAAAGGTAAATTACCTATATTCATTATGAAAAAACATAGTTAAGTATGTGTAATGCCTATGGACATGGATTAAGTAACCTAGTTAAGGCCAGCTGCAAAACTGGATAGGCCACACCTGCTCTTATACCAGCTTGATTACTATTAATCAGATTATAGTTTTGAAATACCAGAGTATTGATTTCAGTGATTTATTTTCACATTTATACCTAGTTTTTTTCTAATAATTAGATGAGTGGTCATATGTAGCAAGGGTGTAAACTCATAACACACAATATATCATCTATGTGTATGCTACATTGAAAGGGGTTAATATTGGCTTTCATATTTGATTATTTTGGAAATGTACTTTTGATTAATAAATCATGGTTTCCTCTGGTAGTATTAATAAGTTAAGTTCAATTACTCAAAGCCATATCTCAATCATCAATTAATACATATGTATTATTTTTTTTATTTTAGCAAATTTTAACTTGTATCATAATTCATTAATAACCACATTGACAGTGATGAATATAACACATTAAACAGTTTACAGGGAAAAAGAGCATTTTTTAATTAATTTTAAGCTAGTCTATTCTTACATAAAATGTATAAATAAATTCCATCCATTTTAAATATTCTGATATAGTGATAGAACACTTACATTAAGAATCTTATTGTTTGGTTTACAACAGTGATCTGATGAAATCAAGATTCGAGCCATTAGTAACATCTTGGGCATAGTACTGATGTGTTTCTATTTATAAACAAAGCAAATCAGCTGATGTTCAACAATATTGAAAAAGGAACTCCATCAAATGTTTTTAAAATAGGTACCAATACAGAAAATATTGGAAGATAGGACCTATTGTTTAGTAAACATAATAATAACAAAATAAGTCGTAGTATGTTTTTAACTACAGCCAAATCGTACCAGAGACCGTACCAGAGAGTCGCCACCCACGATGACAAACGATCAATAACGCGGAAGACGCCAAAATAAACATTTCATAATGCAAACACTTTAGCACAAATTTCAAATGTTTGAAAAATTAGGGAAATCAAGAACAATGAAATTGCCATCAAGTACCTTTCTCTTCCTTCCTTTGTACACCATAGCGAACGCCCCATGTCCAATAATATCTTGTTTGGTGAATTCATATTCACCAACCTGGATAACTTCCATTTTCACCAACTTTCCTTTGACCACCGACATTTTCAGTTTATATTTATTTACAGTCCGAGAGCAACAAAAGATCAATAAATATAACTAGGGATATTCAAGGATTTGGAACTTGACTTAGTGCTACATTCTGATCACAGCTAGCTTCTAATCACTTCCTTGTTTCCATGAAATGTTTCAGTTTAAATTTGAGTCACTAACTATTCATTGTAACAAAATCATTCGTCAAAACACAACAAACGACGAATGCAAAATGTGTAAAAGTGATTTTATTTTGTGTTGATTTTACGGAGTAGATAACAGTGTTACCATTTATGCGGGTAACGGAAATTGGGAGGTTTAGTAGATTTTAAAATAATTGTCTATGGATGGAATTGAAATGTTCACATGAGACTTGATGAGACATAAAGTAAAAATATGTTGTCAGAATACCAAATCTTTACTAATAGTCATTATTTCTACGAAATTTTTAATCAAAAGGTTCTTTATATTAGTTATGCTGTATGCTCAATCAGTCTATCAGGCACATTATAGTTTTGAAATGAAAAGTAGAACTCATGAGCACTAATTTTTCTAATAATGTTTTCTCTGACTACAGTTATGTAATTGTAGTGTTGTCTTTGTTGTGTGTTGCTCTTTGTTGGTTAAGACGTCGGCTGTTACACCAAGAGTACGGGTTCGATCGCCGGGCAGTACAAACATTTGAGTGCATGAACATGACTGTGTGTTTTCTATGTATACTATTATTACTTATGTAGTTACAAAAAATTATGAAAATGTTTATCAGTAGTTTAGTATTTCTATCCACATTATAGGCGAAATACCTTCTAAATACTTAGTTAGGGACTAAATGGCGCTGTGTGACTGCCAGTGGATATTTATTAGTGTTAAATTTGAAAAAAAAAATAAGACGTTGTGTGCTCTGTTGTGTGACATTCCTATTAAAACGGAGATGGAGTATTGCTACCTATTAGACTGTAGAATAGTATTAAACTCATGGCTAAAATAATTTCTACCAATTTCGTTGTAATAACATTGCCAAAGGTAAAAATAAAACTTCCACGACAATACAACGCATGTAAAAAATATAACTATTTGCATTCCACATTATGTGCTAGATAAAACACAATGTTCCATGGAGAAAACTGTTTATGATTCCTTTGCCAAAGATGTCTAAGTAATAACAATCCCACCAAATTGTCTCTGGTCTTGCGTAAAGTCTATTTCACGATGATTTCACAAAAGAAGTCCCGCATACGTTGCGCCACTGTCGCCACACGGAATGATACCAGTACTGAGAAAAGTATTTACCTACTTTAAATTTAAGGATAATTACTGAAAAATATTTAAAATGTTGGAATAAGATATGTTTTATATTTTGTACATTAGAGAAACAAATACATTTAAGTATGTTGTTATTTTATATTTCTGAAATCACGGCGGTAAATAGGTTAAAGATTAAAATATTACCTACTTTTCATACATTAACGCGATGTGTTTTTGTTGATGTATGATTGAATATTGGTATTTAAATATTTCACTTATACTCAGGTTACTCCGGCAAAAGATAAAAATCAGTGATTCACTCTTTAAGTGTAAGTAACACTGAGCTATTGCCCTTTTGCACTGCCGCAGTTTGCAGTTTAATCATAATATATTAATAATGTTTTGTGTTTAACAATAATGTTGTGTATTGGTTTGTAACTTTTTTAAATCTATTTACTAAGTATATGCCTTTTAGTGCAATGAAACGATTTATATACCTACAGTAGGCTCTTCTAAACTTGCCCATAATTTACTTAATGTTGGTTGTTTCTTTGCATGAATGGAACCCATTAATGATTAATTTGATCGGATGCCGCTTTTTAACATTTTGTGTTGCTTGTATGTTATATCCGGCCCATTAGCAATTAAATTACGAAACTAATAGTAATTTTATTTAACCGAAGATAGCTTATTTCGATTACGTCGCAATTATTGTTAAATATTGTCTCTTTTAATACATTAGACAGTTCAAAAGTAAAAATCCAATCAAATCGCCAAATAAATGTATATGGCAACTCTAAAAAGTACCTATTATGGCGGCGAGTCTCTTGTTAAAATGGTTGGTTGGTATTAAATTAACTTGATTTTTATTTCCGCTTTCAAGAACGGTTTCAACGTTGATACAATATCTCAAATCAAACTTTTTCGCAACAATTGGTATCATGAACTAAAAACCAACGACAATATATTCGATCTGTCAAATTTAGTTCCACAAATCGCCACGGGACTTTTTCGTGAAACAGACTCTAAGTTTACTTTCTTTGTCACCAGTTGGCTCCACTATGAAAATTTGATGAGTTCAAACCAAGGAGATTGGTCTCACCGGGCGGAGGTGCTGTTTTCAAAAACTTGACGGGTCCCCATGGGCACTATTTTGTGGCCGATCAATTACTTAGCGATTGCACGCACTTAAGGTGTCACAGCTATGTGACCGGCCAGCCAGACATCAAGGTTAACCATATTTATATGTTCAATTCCTTCTAAAATTGGCAATTGGCACTAACTGCCCACTTATGGGAACCAAAATAGAAGCAATACTGGTCATAGTTTCAACGATAAATACGTCTAGTAACCGGTCATCCAGACGCTAACAAATATTCGAGTAATTATGGAATCTGAGTATTGTCGCGGCAATAACGCGGCCAGGGGCTTCTTTCCCTAAGGTGCAGGGTGTGCGTTGCACACGGGCACGGTCCTCACGGACCACGCGCTTGCTAGGGGCGCTAGGGTACCTAATGTTTGCACACGGGCGCCACATGAGCTCGAGACGGCCCTGAACACGGCACGCAACAATAACGACGACGTTTACGGAGATAACACTACACAAATACAAACCAATGCACCACCAACTATATAGAGATACTGCAACGCACCACCATTGGTTTGCTCGCTTTCGGTGTGATTCATCGCAGCTTCTTACCAAACGTGCTGAGCATTACTGCAGATGTGTACCGTGAAGAACTGAACACAATCATAGAGAAGCAGGTAAATCATTAACCAGGTCAATCGTTCCTCTCCGCTGCTCCTGCACGATCTCAAACCGCATAGCAGACGGTCTCTAAGTTGCAAGGACTGTGGTTGGAAGCTCTCCGTCATCCGCCATACTCATCAGACCTTTCGCCTCATCATCATCATTACAGCCTAATATGTTCACTGCTGAACAAAGGCCTCCTCTAATGATTCCCACGCGGGCCGATCCCTAGCAGTTGACATCCATCTGCTACCCGCCACCTTAACCAGGTCGTCTGTCCATCTGGTTGGGGATCGGCCTACGCTTTGCTTTCCGTTACGTGGACGCCATTCGAGAACCTTTTCGCTCCATCGGCCATTGGTTCTGCCACTTCAACTTGCTAATCCTCTTGCACCTACAGACTACTATATTTTCCAGAATATGGATACCTTAATGGCGGGAAAAAAATTAAATGAAAGCAGTACAAAATGCCGCTGAAGAATTTGTTGCTTCCCGTCCAGCTGATTTCTTTGAAAAGGGCATTAATAAACTGCCACTACGTTGGCAAAGATGCATTGATTGCTTGGGTGATTACTTCGATTAATACAAATAAAAATACATTATATTTTTTTATATAAAATATATTTAATGAAATTATTTTTTCATACTAAAGCAAAAATTTTGTGAGTAAAAACCCTAAAATATTAATTACAAGACGTTCCATATTCATTCATGATTCGATGAATGAATATGAAATGATGTAAAAAAATACTAAGTTTTGAAATAAATTTATTTAAAAGTAGTATAAAAGTAGTATATAGTATTCATAGTTTGAAGTTATTTGTCTCTCATAAAATTATCATAATTTACTTGTGCAGTATGCAACGAAAAGAGCATAATTCTTCAGAGTAAATTGAATACTAACTATAACTGACTTACTTTACTGATATTCCTTCTGAAGGTTTACTATTACATTTCTTATATAACCTGTGTAAACGGTATTTTTATTATCAAAAAAATAAACATGGTTATTTTTATTTAATGATTCTATTATGTTATTAACACTGGGGCCATACTAATGGGAAATGTCATTAATTTTTGCGTTGATGGCAGTTAACATCAGGTATGGCCACCACATAAACGCAATAATTTTTAAACGGCATAACAACGCCGTTTGGCTATAGCTCGACTGTTGGTACATCAAAGATATTTCCGCAAGAATGAATGCGTTGAAGGTTGAAGCCTCATAATATGTCTATGGTTGAAGCGGTCACACTTGATACAACTTGATATGTCAATTAGTGCAGAGATCGCACGTGTTTTTGATATAAAAGATAGGGTTGCCTCCTTTTATGTTTGCATTGAAAGTACATTAGTTATTATAGGTGTTGCATTTTGTATTAGAAATTGTAATCCTTTCCGATACAAAAAACTAGTATTTATTTATTCCGTAATAAATATTCTATTCCTACCAAATACCTCTCCTCAATAAATACAAAAATAGGTTAATATGATATGGTGAGTAATAAAATTTTTTAAAATTTTTGAAGTATTGTTAGTGTATATATAGTACCTACAACTAAAATCAAGATCAGCATCTTAAAATCAAATTATGCAAAATAAAGTATTTCCGTATACTTTAATACTCTTGCAAAGTATATAGTACAATTACACTAAATAACAGACAATACCTTATTTATTTAATTATAAATGAAAAAAAAGTATGGGTGGCAACCCTGCTCTTGCCATTTTTCTCGCCATTAAATGCGTACCAACATCCTTCAATAATTAACGTGTTAATAATTTCAAGTGTGGCTACCCACTTTTGCACATTACATTTACCAGTATAAATAATAAGCATCAATGAACTTTATTTCTGTTTTATTAAATTTCACAAACTGATTGTCTATACTTCATAATCAGATTGAGTACTGCAGCAACTGTGGAGTTAGACTGTGGATAGTTGCAGGATAAATAATACAGAAACAAAGCATTATCTGTTGTGCATCAGTCAGTTTGTGACTATCTCTTCTGATCTCCAAGATCTTCAATACTGTCTTCATCTATCTAAAACACAAGAAATATAATTATAATAATACAGATACTGAAATCCAGTACTTAAAATGTCTTGATTATCCTATTATCAGAATCTTCTAACAACAAACTTACTTCTGGCCATTTTTCAGGGATAATATCAAACAAATCATCTTTTACATCTCCTTGTATAACAATCTCATCATCACCAGTAACTGAAGAGCCACATGCAAATTTCGTTCCAAAAAACTTTGCTGCCACCTTCAGGTCGATATCTGTAAAGACCAATCAAATCTTATATGATATTATAATTAATTAATACTAATATTATCATGATTTTTGTAAAAATTACCAAAAGTACTAAGTCCAGATACAACAGTGACAGATTTCTTTTTGCCACGGGGGGCACGGGAAACCTGTACTAATTTTGGTACATCTTCCTTCTTCTTAGATTTCAGCATCCCTTTCCCCCCACGCTTTTGGCGTTTTTTCTCTTCCTCTCCGCCAGCATTTTCTTCTTCATCTATAAATATAACAGAAGAATTATATACTTGAAAAATATACATGGTAATGTGACCTAACTGTAACCTATAGAAAACAAGTATTTATGAACGATATGGTTACCTATTTTGACTTTTTCGAATTCTGTAGGTAAATGCTTCTCCAACCACTGTTTGCATTTGTCGTATTCCGGGTAATATTCGCAATATTCTATGGGCATAGAACAGTTGCCGCAATACTGCACCCTTAAAGGATAAGAAATTCCATCACGTGGACCCATTGAAAGATCCCTATCAGCCATTTTTCTAGAGATTTAAATTAATCGTATTTAATTTCAGAGCATTAGTTCTGAATTTTAAAAATAAAGATAATCAGAATAAAATATAACAATTTCGTATTCCTAATGACGTTTAATGTCAAAAACTGAAACGTCAAATTAAGACTTTTTCTTTTTTTAATCTTTCACGCAGTCACCTTAGATTAAGCATGTACGTCTATGGCAGTCACGGTTTGCGTTTTGTTGCCAGGGACGGGGTAAAAGGAAAAGGTGGGAAAAAATAATTTAAAAAAATTGGCAAGTGCACACTTGTGGAGGGCTCCGCATCAGCATAAATGAAATAAAAAAAAATCATTAACAGGCAACTACTTCAGCTTTATAAGGGGCCGTTGAAATATTACGTAAGCAGATTGATTACAATTATTACCCCCGTCCCCCTTGTCAGCAAAAGTAAGGAAAGCTGAAATCCCTTCCATGGGGTGCTTAAGCTAACAAAAAGATGTATTTTATATTTTAACTATGGTTTGTTCGTAGCCACGCTCACGTCTCGTTGAAAATGCGAAAAGTCTCGTATACATTTTCGCCACTCTTTTAGGGCTTTGAGGGCGACCTAAAAAAATTAAGTTCAAATTTTTTGTTAGTGATAAATAGTCTGCATACTAATTTTTAGGCATTCTACTAAAATATCGGAGTGCTCCATAATAACCTCCACCCATTTTGAGGAAGTAAGGGTTAGAATTAGACAAAAAAAATACCTTTGACCATCTCCAGGTTACCATCCATTATCGGCTTTGTAAAAACACCAACTATCCATATTATCGATAGTTATGTCTCAAAGTCAAAGTCAAAATCCATTTGATTAAATTAGGCATATAAAAAGCACTAATAAACGTCAAAAAATATACAAAAATACATTAAAAAACTAAACTAAAAATGTAAATTTTGATGCTTGAAAAAAAGCACTTCAGTGGTTTGGCCTGTTGAGCTACGATAGTATTGCAGTGTACCAATACTTTTACATTAAACTCAGCTATCGATAGTATCGATAGGCCGATCAATTTCTTCTCAATCAATCAATTGCTTTTGCAAAAACTATCGATAGCCTATCGATAATCTATTATCGACCAATAACACTGGAACACAAATGTTAACTTGCTTTGTTATGCTTACAATACGTATACTCGTAGTATCTCAACGAAACAACACACTGACAGAGGAAATTTAGATAAGTGAATAGCGCGCAGTAATTTCCCTTGCGGGAATCCCTGAAAATGCGTTTAGTTTTCAAACAAAGACAATGTGAGGGTTGCCATTCGTGTTAAAAAGGTATAAAGATGACATAATCATCACCTACCCCTAAGTCATCAAAAATAAGCCCTCCACCCCCTATTGTGCTTACGTAATATTTGAACGGCCCCTTATGAGAAAATAGTGGTTCACCGTTTTCGAATTCGAAAGTTCACGTAATGTACATCAAATATTTTTTTAATTTTACAAACCGCAGTTTAGAAATTACAGGGGGTAAGACACACTTTTTTCAACTTTGTAAGTGTCTCTTGCGCAAACTATTTAATTTATAAAAAAATATATTAGAAACCGCAATATTATTTTCAAGACCTACACATTGATACCACACATGGGTGGCAAGATATTTTTTTGTTTCAAGTTCCTTGTCAAAACCTTATCGTTATGAGTTCACAATATACATTTGTAGTAGCAAAAGTTTTAATGTGTTTATTCATTTGTTTTGACGACCCATCTGGTGTAATTGTTGAGACATTGCCTGCTACACCAAGGGTTCGATCCCCGGGCAGTTCAAACATTTGTGTTCATGAACATACAAAGAATAGGGTAGTGCTAGTTTCGGAGAAAAAGGCTGTGACATACGGAGGACAGACAGACATGATGAATCTATAAGGGTTCAGTTCTTTGCCATTTGGCTGCCGAACTCTAAAAATAAAGCGGCATCCCTTCACATGGTCGTCCATCTCATTGTTTTGTAAGAATGGGTATAATAATATATTAATTCATTACGTTTTAATTTTTTATACGAGTAAGTTAGATAATGTGCATCAGACCGACTTTATTGTCAAAGATTCTAATCCGCCTTACAGCCTCCGGCAACAGCTCCAGGTAGAAAAACATCTAGAGTCTAAAGTTTCGAGATATAATAAAATACAATCAATAAAGTATCAATTTACTGTTTTAGATACAATAATATCGATACAAACTTTAATAAATTTGTGTTTTATAAAATTGGGTAAGTAAGTCTATTGTTGAAATTTGTTTTGTAACTTAAAAGCGATGTAAGAAATTACATTAACTTATATTAAAAGGTAATTAAGGTACAGTTAAGAAGGTGCCTCTGAGGACTGTTGTGTCGCAAGTATATTAATAATAAGTAAGAAAGTAGGTATTTTTTAAAGTCCAACTTAATAAGAGAGCAAACAGTTTTTTTCAATTTGGGCGAAGGCTGCGTGCAGCTTGATATCTTTGAATAAAGTAAATAATATTTTTTATTAACATTTCAGATTTAATTAAAGAATATTTCTTCACGCCATTATATTAAAATTTATGAAGTATCAGATGAAAGGAAAACTTCGCGAAAAGACTAATTCGTAAAATGGCCAATATTTAACAAATGACTTAAACTTTAAATAAAACACATTTATTGTTTTTTGTTTATTTCTGCTTAATATCAATTGTATATATAAGTACGTATATATATTTCTTAAATCCAATCGTTCAGTATAAAAGTAAGATACCTACACCCTATGATTAAGTTGATTATATTTTTGTAAGATAAAAATAACGATTATATAATTTTTCACACTTTCGTTTTGTTTAAGAAATATATACTAATAAAAAATGTATTATGGATATTGTCCTGAATTAAAAAAATAAAAAAATTTTTATTTAATCAACTAATGTTATTTTTTTTTACTTAAAATTTGGTAAATATGAGCCATTTGCGAATTCGCCTTTCATGAATTAGTCCTTTGGCTAACTAGCCAATAAGCGAATTGGTTTTTTAGCGACTTAGGCATTAGTGAAGTAGTCCTTTATTCAAGTAGATATTTTCCGAGGTCGCCGTTTCGAGACTCAGTGGAAATTTTACGAATTAGACATTATGCAACCAAACGCACTATAGAATTACCTAGAATTTTACTTTCTGGTTAAATTATACATTTTCTTTGGTTTTGTAAGGATATGGAAACTTATCTACATTATATTATTGAAAGTTTGTGATCAGAGTTAATTCGTGTTTCAATAGATCTACCAACATCATGAACATTCATTAATTTAAACTGCAACTTATACACTACTTATACAAAAATAAAGTATTTATTAATATTGCCGTTGTAAAAAATAAAATAATATGCTAATCAGTGCGTGTTATTTGGATATCTTTCTCGACTGCTTTAACATATCTTGAACAGGTATTATATCAATTTTACTATAATATTTACTTTAACAAATAACATAAGTATCAAAAATCTAAATTCTTCAAATTTTTCTAAAGAGGTTTTTAATGCTTTCTCGTTATTGACTAACGTGAGTAGGTAGTTCGTGTACCTATAACTACGCTATACAATGCAGTCTATATCCTATACATCTATAATACTGTCGTGTTTTTTGTCGGAAGCTTTAAGTTTTTCTTGCATCTGAGTCAACATGTCCTGCATGCGTCGAATCTGTGAACAAAGTCAAGTATGATTATTTAAAATCGAATTAAAGGTATTGGATAAGACGTCTAACATAAGTGTTTCCAAAATATACCCCTGACCCTGTACAGTTTTAAAATTACCTCTTCATCCTTTTGCAGTAGAAGTCGGTCTGTGTCAGTGATTATGACTTCGTTGTTGTTGCCCATGGAATCTCTTTTCAATTTTCTGAAATAAGGTACAAGATATGAAATATATGCTGCCATTAAAAATACTTTAATTCATTCTATTATTGGGTAGGGTACAAGATGTAGATGTATAAGTTTATTCCTCAGAGTAAACACACTATTGTTAATACTTGAAAGAATAGTACCTAGGTGCATTCGTTAATCAGGTAAAAAATAAAATTATATTTACCATATAAAATCAATATCAATATTTTTTATCAAAACCCGTACAAAAACCATTAAGGTTTGTAGTGATGGGATTTTGAAAATAACTTAAATAAATATTAAATTGAAATTTAATTACATTATTTTATATTAAAATCAATGTTATATTTAAAAAAATTGAAAGAAAAACAATAATAAAAATATTCAAAACTACCTGATATGAATCAAGTAAAATTATTGAAAATATGATGTTCTGTACGTATAACGTGCCGTAGTTACCCTCTCTCCCGCATTGCGTGCTGCGATATCTGCGAGATGCACTGCGCGCGGAAGTTCTCGTAGTGGACGTCCTGCGTGACGTCTTTCAGGTCTTGCATGTGAGTTGATATCAGCATTGTGCGCAGCTTCGTAAAGTCTGAATGCCGGGGGTTTTCCACTGGGAATTGGATTAATACATTAAAATTGATACTCTATATCACATTCCTTTGCTAAGTGTGTTCATTTTGCTCCCAAAAAAGATTCCACGAGGAAGTCAAGATACATAGTAGCTAAGTGTCACCAAGCGGAAGTAATGTTATTTTTACTTTTTCCAATAAATTATTCAATAAATGATCTTTCTTTCTTTTAGTAGTGTATAATATTATACATATTGCGAGAGTTTTTATTTTAAATTCAGCATCAAAAAATTTTGCCGGCAAATGCCTGTGATACGATACGAGTTTACTGTTGGACCTTAACAATTAAGTGCATTTGTTTCACCAAATACGGTAAATTACCTAGCCCTGTTCGGAACGCTCTCAGCCGAGGTTCCAGGCCCGCTTGAGAACTCCTTAGACTCTTTGTATGATCTAAGGACCCTTTCCTTGGTGCTCGCAAATCACCGAGGGTTTTCGTTTTCGACTTTTCACGGAAATATCATTTTATAGATCTTAATCGGGGAATTTTTAACGAAATGCTCCAGTTACCGTAAACGGTTTCATAAATGGTTGGGGGATAATGATTCTGCATATACGCAATAAATGAACGGTGTCTTGTGGTTTTGCGGTTGCTATTATCCCTAGTAGCAAGCGAAAGCAAACTTAAAAATGATTGTTTATGATTATTTAAGTCATTGAGTCAAGTTTATTCTCGCCGAACTTGGTCTAGTGGTCCGATCGTTTAGTTTTGATCGCTACTTGATAGAGGGGTGGTGGTGGGTTCGGTTTCTGGGGGAGATCGTATAGTGAAGTTTCGGATATTTTAGGCTAATTCTCCTGTTTGTAAAGATTCCATGCTCCGGAGGGCACATAGAAGCACTTAAAATAGGGACGATACCTACGCACATGAATCCGCATTGGGCCCGCGTGGATTAACGCCCAATATCGCAATAACTATACTGTGCAGGAAGGCACACAGAGGCTAGACACAATATTTTCCAATCATCCATCAACCGACCCACTATTACAAAACTTGCATGATCATTAACCGAATAACTGCTATTTCTAGAACATAGAAAATTGACGACACCTATCAACCTCCTACCTATTGTACCGCCTACCTCTAACCTATTATAGTCCATTGCTGTACAAAGCTCTCTAACTGACAACACTAATACATGAGCCTTTTGATGAAATTAAAAAAGAAAGTGTTGTTCACTGTAGTGGCGACACTAAAATGTCAAAAAAATATGGTAAAATTAAAAGAATGCGGTTGTACGTACCGTCTACGATGCCCCAGGGGTACTGTCGTCCGCGTACCGCTTACGCCAACCTCGAGCACAGTATCAGCGGCTACAACGGCGAAAGGAGCCGCTGCCTTTAGCTCGCGGTCTTGCTGCTTGAACTCCTCGTCTTCATCGCTGTCGCACTCGGGGAACTGGTATACCTGATAAATTCACTCAGTTTATACTAGCTCACCAGGCCATCTTCGTACCCCTTAATTTAACCAACATTTTGACAAACAAATGAACCAATAAATGAATATGAACAATTATAAATAGCAACAATGAAAGCGTCGGTGTCTTATTGGTGTGGGACTGTTGCCTTCCGATCTGGAGGGTGCATGTTCAAATCCCGCCACGTACCTATGTATTTTCGAATTTTCGAAATTGTATGTACGTTTATCTGACGCCCTTGCGGTGAAGGAAACATCGTGACCAAAACCTGCTCACGCCTAAAAAGAAATTCAAAGGTTGTGCGTGAAGTCGACCAATCTGCACTGGCCCGCGTGGACAACTAAGACCATACACCCTTTACGGGTAGGCTTGTGCTCCTCAGTGGGACGTATAGATACTTATGAGCTGAGATGATGATTAACAATCATTACTACCTGTCAACTCAATCGTTTAGTTTTATGAGCATTTACAGTAACAATCAATATTAATTTTGATTTGGAGTGTAATGATGATATGTTGCTAGTCAGCAATAGAAATATTGCCTTAACAAACCTAACCAATGGAAGTGTGCCTATTGAAGAGGGGGAAATGTGATCCTTTACAACGGTCAACATAGCTGAAAAAGGTCTTCAGGGTCCTTCAGGGTATTGGTTTTGAACCTTACCTTAAAGGGAATGTTATAATATAATAAATAATAATATTAAATATCCACTGACGCTCACACAGCGCCATCTAGCCCCATATTAATCGAAGAGCTTGTAATAAGGGTAATAAATAACTGATAAACATACTATATTTTTTGTTAATACATACATACATAGAAACACCCAGACCATCACAAACAGACATGTTCATGCACTCAAATGTTTGTACTGCCCGGGGATCGAACCCTTGGTATAGTAGCTGACATCTCGACCATTACACCAAGTGGGTCGTCAACAAATATGAACAAATAACCTGTATCTGATGTTCTTCCAGGTCGCTGAGTATCCTTGTCTTGAGAAGTTTGACTTCGGCTGCTGTGAGGGAGTCCGCCTTGGCGATTACCACGACAATGTTCACTTTCCGGTGTAGCCTCTTCATCATTTCGAGGTCTACTTGCCGTAAACTGAATGAAAAATATTACATACTGTGCTGTGTGAGTACGTAATATGTTTTTTGTAGATCTACTTCTTAAAATTTTCAGGGTAAGCCTTTATCTTAATTTCAGCCATTGGACGTCCACTTACAGATCTTTGAAACAGAAACTCTACATGAAACTATGTTATAAAGTTTATAATGTTAAATTATATTCCCTATGATATTCTTAAACTAACAGACTAGCGTCCAGTAGCCCAGACCGTAAATGAATATCACTACTGATTTAAACAACGCAAATAATAGAAGCGGACGCTATAGACATGCGTCTTCTTATCGAGTTTTTATTGATTATTATTGGCAGGCGATGAAATAAATAGGTTTATTGTCACCATTGAATTACGATTGATACTCCAATTAACATAGTGTTCCATGTTCCAATGAACATTATGAAGATTCGTATATAGATGAGTACCAACTTTAAAATAGGGTCTAAAATATTTGCTCTACCTCCATATTTGGCAGCCCAAGCTGACCTCACCTGCTTGCCCGTAGTAAATTCTGAACGAACGCAGGTAAATCAATATTGGGTAAACGAGGACATTATTAAATCCAGTTTTGTTTTGAATGATAAGACATCTAATTGTTTTTTAAATATCCACGTGTGTCACTATTTTAATATTCAGATGTTTTATATTGGATGACTTCGCTTCACGTCGCTTTTTATTTGTGTAACAAGCGAAAAAGAAAAAGTGAATACACAACAAAATCACAAAATCATATTCAATTATCATATTGAATAGAGTTTCTGTATCAAATTTTATTAGACCGGGCAAGCGCTTAGTCAAAATAGCTGGAGCACTTGCTTTGTCAAAAAGTATGACAGAACGTTGAAGTAATGTGATCTAATCCAGTCTCCTTAAGTTACAAGACGTGTTTGGTCCAATGAATTGAATTAGGTTACTAGTGCATGAGTAACGTCCGAACACTCCTACTCGTACTTAGTTACTACCCATATAAAATTATCTTTCTTATTCACGTAAAAAAATAATCTCACGCGTAGGTACATGTATGTGAGTATTTTTGCAATATTAAATGGGTATAACATGACCGCTAATTATTATTAAAGTAAATAGATATATTACCATAAATAACTATATCAACAGGCCTATTTGAGGTGAAGACATTTTGTGACCATTTTATACACATCGCCTTGGATACAGCAAGTGCTCTAAATTCGCTGTACCTATTTATTTAGTTAGGTACAGCGAATTCAGAGCACTTATTGCTTCGGTGTTTCAACGATATCCGGGTACCGTTTCATTGCCTGCCTGGTTGTCCAATAAAAGAAAGGATCTGGATAAAAGCTATCCAATTCTAATTCATGTTACTTAATGCTAGTTAAAATTTTCGAAGTTGACAGAGTAGAGAAAGTGTTCAATGAAGCGAGAAATAAAAGGGTACACTTGTCTGCAAGTCACTTGCTTCACTAAACACAATAGTGCTTTGTCAGTTTTCCTTAGTTCAATCAATGTCTAAATGTCAATGTGCTACGGAGTACCGAAAAAGGGGTGGTTCACAGAAAATGTTTCTTGAACACGCGATGGAGAAATTATAATGTTGTCGTTATTGTACCAACAAAGCATAAAACATACATTCTAAAAATAACTAGAGTAGGTAGTGTATATATAGTCTTATTTATTAGTTTTCGACAAAAACAGACCAAGCATCAATATCCTAATAAAGTGAACATTTCAAAATGGTGATGTCAAAGTAGGAAAACATCGTGAGAAAATCTGCGTACACCTGCGAAGAGATTTATAGATTGTGCGTGAAGTCCGCCAATCCGCACTGGGCCTGCGTGAACGACTAAGGCCTATAAACCCTATACTGGTAATAGCGAGGACCTCGGTGGTGACGTTATAATGAGCTGATGATGATGTTGCAAAATTTTTATAAGGATTACCTACCAAGGAAGTACCATAAATCATTTTTGCTTTATAATGGTAGTCATTATCCTGCCATTATTTTGTTTATGGCAATAGATATGACTCGAGCTGATATGTTAATAAGGCTGTTTACTAGGTGGTAGACTCGGCACTGAGTTGTAGGTACCTACACTACAGTGTCAGATATCGTCCCGTGAAACAGGACTCAACAGGAGTGTTATGCACTTTTGTGTTTAGGGATGAGAGCACTGTAGCTAGTAAAATTACCGGGATAGGAGACCTAATCTTTTGGTTCGGGTGAAGGGCGCAGTGCATTGATAGAGAATAATAACTGCTATCTCTCTCTTTCCTTCAATGCCGTCAGGTGAGCGTCATGGACACTGTATCAATAAAAAATAATACGCTGTAAAAAAGAGTTACTGAATTGTGCGAAGACTACATTTTAGCGTCACATCTTAGCAACAGCACTGCAGTCCATTTTTTGGGAACACTGATGTACCTATTATAAGCTATAATTGCAACATAGTTTAAACTGAAGCCTATATACCCTACTTGTACGGGCGGTCTGCTCTATAGCTAACTTTTTTATTATAAAAGTACCTGTGCGCCCAAGGTGGAACGAAATAGAGACAGCAGTGAACCCTGTTGTCCTGCATATGCCGCCTGTTGAGGCCGCTCTCGTCCGTGAAGTACTGTCGGAACTGCTCGTCGATGTACGCGGAGCAGACCCGCCACGAGTCCTCGCAGTTGATGGCGTCCCGAAACCTGGCGTGTCCACTATTGTCAATCTTAACTTGACGCCGCGTTCTTCGATTTCCATGGTTTTTTTCTATCGTCGTTGTTTTCTCTATTCTATCTGCAATTATTTATATAAAAACTTGTAACTTATGAATACTACTGCAACTCGTGGTCTAGTGGTCTTGAGTTTATCGCTGCGTGATCCGAGGGTTTGTACTTTGTGCGATTTTCCTAGTTCGGTCTAAAATAAAGATGATTTAAAATCACCATACTAGGAGTGTCAAATCCACAAAATTAATAATACTCTTATTATTAGTTCTGTGGTCAAATCAATCCGAATTTGGCCCACGTGGTGAATGACGGCTCAATGTCCCCATAGCTGCGCTATGCAGGAAGGTCATGATTCAGATCTGTGTTTTTTAAATATATTTATCATTGTTTATTTGTTTTTTATATTACTTATTCATTAAAAATTTTAGTCCCTGAAGTGTACGCTTGTTGAGCGTATAAAATTGTAGCCTCTAACACCAAACCATTTATTTTTACCAAAGGAAGTATAAGTACCAGAGGATTCAATCAAATGATGATTGTACACTGACCTTGTGCATCAGGTATCTTGCGGTTCCTGTAGAGGTCGCCGAGGAAGAGGCTGTTGATGAGCGTGGACTTGCCGAGGCCGCACTCGCCGACCACCATGAGCGTGAAGTCGAACCCGCGCTTCACCGACTTGCGGTGCACCTGCTCCGGCAGCGTCGCGAAGCCGATGTAGTCGCGTTCGCCGCGGTCACGTTCTGTTAAAGAATGTTTAGTTATGAATACATATCAACATCAGCTCATTAAACGTCCCCACTGTGGGGTACGAGCCTACCCGTATAGGGTGTACGTTACGGTACGGTACGGATTGGCCGCCTTCACGCACAACCTTTGAATTTTTTCGTAGGCGTGCGCAGGTTGCCTTACGATGTGTTCTTTCACCGTAAGAGAGTACATATAATTTGAAAAAATCGAAAACACATTGGTAGGTAGCGGGATTTGAACCTACGCCCTCCGGATCGGAAGGCAACAGTCTACACCGTGGAGCCACTGACGCTCTATATTTACCTATATAAAGTTTTTTTCGTTTAGCTGGAGGCAAAAGAGCATACGGATTAGCCAATAATGGTGGGTGGCACCACCACTCATAAACTTTGTCAAAACCAGATAATTGCCGTTGAGGTTGAGTGCTCCTTTCATGATTAAAACTTAGGTGTGCCTTTAATTTTTTTTTATATAATATTTGGTAAACTTTCACGACCAAAAAATTTACATAACATTTATCTAATTTTATTAATAAACTACCTCAGCGATAACAATACACATGAAAATTAAAGGAAGTTAATCTAAAGATTCATAGGAGCGTTCCTGTTTGCAATCAAAATGTGTGAGTTAGAGTTGAATAGATGTTAAGGTCAAAGCACAGAAACAACTTGCTAAACAGGTATTATTTTATTTCACTAGAATTCTAATATTATTTCTTTGTATGCGTATATCACAAATAAAACACCTTATTTTGTCAATTACTTATATTTCAGTGTATACCTTTGTTATACATGTTGATATTAAGAAAAATATGACGGAGAGAAATATAAGTCTAGGTATTTAAAAAAATCTTAAGTTGAGTACCTACCATAGACTTAAAATTATTCGCTAAACTAACCAATATATTATATACATTAAAATTTTGCACGACTTTTGACACCGAAGCGACCGTTATAGACTGGCCATTTACCATGCATTAGATTCAACTATAACCATGATCCTACCAAGACCAAGTCACAGTAAAATATGGGCTACGTTTACTATTGAATTTAATATCTACACATCCTCATTGCTTTTAGGTGGGGACGTTTTATGATGATGACATCATCTTAATCATTACATCCTAAATAAGTCCACTGCTGCACGAAGACCTCTAACGATCTGCGACCTTAATCCAGCCATCGGTCCATCTGGTTAGGTATCTGCCTAGTTCCATTTAATATAAATGAAATAATTAAGTGATAGGTTCAAAAGGTTGATTATAGTTATGCTGTGTGGCCGCGAACAAATGACCCGTGAGGATTGCGTGACCAAAACACCGGCAACATTTCCTGTAGATCCATTTCGCTTTGCATGGATGGTTACGTTCTTGTCTGACACAATTAGTTATTGAAAAAAAGTAAAGGCGTAGATGCAATGCTTATTGTAAATATCTCTCTAATAGTAGAGTCACCATACTTAACATTATTGAAATAACGTAGTAGAAAATAATTTTTGGTATTTTAAAACTGCCTGATTTTCAAAGGATATTTTGCAATACGTAGTTCATTCGCGTAATTAAGCATTATTTTGGCAATTAAGTAATGGCTATTTTTGCACTTCTAACCTTGGAGCATGTGGAATAATCTCTATACATCATCATCAGCTCATTAAACGTCCCCACCGAGGGGCACGAGCCTACCCGGAAAGGGTGATTAGGCCTTAGTCGTCCACGCGGGCCCAGTGCGGATTGGACGACTTCACACACAACCTTCGAATCTTCTTCAGGCGTGCATATATCTCTCATCTCTATACAAATATTCTAAAACTGTAGAAATTGTTTTGTTGCTTAAAAGCGCTAAACTTAAAATTACACAGTTTGAATTAAAACAATATTAAATTTGTTGTACTATTTTCTGTTAATGGACATAGCATCACGCTACGACTAAAAGGAGTGGAGCATCAAAAAATAATAGTAAAACCGGCAATATGCTCTCTATTATATGGGCGAATCTGGCCTATGTTTCTGGTTCAGTATAACGTGATAAAGTAGGTTGTTAGACTAGTGAAGGCTCTCGTGTCAAAGGGCCGGCAGTCTGCGTAGGCAAAGGAAGCAGGGCATTGCAGAGCGCAGCGGGCTGGAACGCAACAGGTTCCCGCGGGGACCGGCGCGTGCGCACCCAATATATTGAGGACGCCTAGCGGAAGCGCCGGACGTGCCCATCACTTGATCGCATTGGACATAATTCGTGCTTGTTAACCGTACGGTCGTATGACCTATAAATTAATTATGAAGATTTTATGTTCAATTAGTTTTTGTCTTAATAATTTGTGACTTAAATTTATTTTTGATTGCTTCTCTAGTTACACAATATACCACGGATGACGACAATATGCAGTTTCAAAATAAGAACCCTGCAATATATTTTATTATAGAGTAAACAGAAAACTTTTCTCTAGACAATGATAGGCAATTTATCATCTATATCATCATTACAGATTTAAAAGTCCTGTGATGAGCAGAGGCCTATCCCAAAGACTTCTTGGGACATCTAACCATTTACCTTTATTTGTACCATAGGGTACCTGCAAAAACTCCGCAATATGATTTGTAAGATTGGCCGAAAGTATGTTTACGTAGGCCGGTAAAATAGGTAAATTATATAATAAAGACGACCTGTCATCACGTATATGTATAGGTAAGAACCTTTACATACAGGCACACCTACCCATACATAATAATATAAATATGAAATGGGCCTCAATCCCATTAATTTACTTGACATTACGACACTTTACAATCCAACTGTAAATTTGGTAGTCCGATACAACTTTGATGTCAATTGTTAAAAAAAAATAATTTATGGTGAGTGATTGTCTAATGGAGTAACCAATTCCAATGTACCATAAAACAAATCGAATGCGTCCAAATCGTACTATTGAGAGTTGGAACACAATAAGTTAAACTATAATTTATTTACGTGTATTCAACTATTGTTTATAATCAATCCAGCTGCAGATCTGTTTACCGTACTAGTATTGTTTTGGTTAGAGTTTGCATTCATCATCATTGCTGTATTATCTATGTATGAGTATTTATATAATTGTGAATGTGAGTGTAAGCACGTCGAGGCACGCAAGCGGTACAGATTTCCCAATACCGTATTATAGATAATTAAGTGCATGTCCCTGTCTAATTGACTGCTGCAGACAAAAAAAACTTTAGTTCGATAATAACCGATGTGTGATCTAGACTCTTTCTCACAGGCGTTAACAATGGATGCCTATGTATCTTTTCAATGAGACATTCTTGCTGTACACAAAAATCAAACATCATTGTTGTTATTGACTGTACGAAGAAAATGTCCATTAATTCGAATTTTATTTTCTATTAAAAGGCAAGGGAAGAAGAAGAAATTGATAGAGCTTTTGTAACATTTTTGGTGAAAACGAATGGATTTGAAATTTGAATGTACGTGTATCTACAGAGGTTATATGGTATAAAACATAAACAGGCACATACATCTGTAAGATGACCCATGTGTGTAATACTAGTAGAAGTCGGCTATTACACCAAAGGTTCCAGGTTCGATACCCATGCAGTACGTTCAAACATATAGCAAGAACATGCAACGGCGGATCCAGGTTAGGCGCCAGGAGGGGGTCACATAGTAGTAGTCAAGTTAAGAACTTATAAGGTATTTTGTTAATGTACGTTAGTATAGTAATTAAAAATAGCTCAGGGGGAAGGGGGTCATGACCCCCATGACCCGCCCCCTAGATCCGCCGTTGAGAACATGTCAGGTTGTAGGTATTGTACTGGCTGTTTTCTATGTATAGTAGTATTTGTTTATTTATTAATAATTTATTAATCATTTGATTATGTTTATCCGTGGCTTATGAAATTCATTTGTTACATTAGTTCTTGCATCCTTTAGGTAATTAAATTTTTTACATGTAAATTACGTAGTTACGTTTACTGGGACTCGCTGACAGGATTACAGTTTATTCTGCTTTACCTAAGCCCTATCAACCCAAATAAATCACAAATACCTGTTATGCATTATTCACGTTAAACAAATGTAACTATTTGTCTATTTATTAAAATATAAAGTAATTAATAATAATAAAACTTTTATATTTATTATAGTTATTTCATTATGAATAATAAATTTTGGATACGAGTGTACTCTACATGCATAGTGTTTGTTTCATTGGTTATTTAGTTTGAAAAAAATTTAATCACATTATGCTAACGCACATACGTGTAAATAATACTTTCATCCGAGGCTGATTTCTTGCCTGTATTGATAAAAAAGAAATAAACTTACGAATTTTTAAAACAGTCATAAAAGGGTTATTTTTCTTGTTGTCATCTTCTTCTGTCGCTTTCAGATCATTTGTTATTTCCTTGTTGTTATCACCTATATGCACATCAACCACAGTATACGAATCGCTCTTCTCCATCATCATTTTCGGATGCTCGTGGGAACTACAGCGCAGTTGGTGCATTCCGACCGGGTTGAGCAACGACAGCCTTTTTTGGTGGTTACGAATTTATGTAAAAACGCGGGAAAGTTGCAGATGGATTTCTTTTGTTGGATGAAGAGTGTCACGATTAGTATGAGAGTAAAGTTCGTATCTAGTACGTAAGTATAAGCGGTATTGTGGTAAAGCGCGAGTCGGGTGAGCGCGAGCGATGCAAACGCGCGCTCTTCCGCGTCCGCGCGCGCGACTCTACTGCGCGCGCGCCGTCTCCGCGATGACAGGTACATTCATATGCGTAATATGTCGACGATTAATATTGTTTCAATTAATCAAAAGACTCAATGAATTTGTTACTTTCTTGTCGACTATAAGCAGCACTAAAAATGACTTAGAACCACACACTTTTTTTAAAGTGTTATGTTAAAATACTTTTTGTCATTTTGCCTTTTTTTTGTACGCGGCAAAAAAAAATCGTGAGATATAATATGCGTAAAACTGGAGTAACCATTACAAAATACATATATTCAGTAATGGTTCTAGACAGAAAGCAGTGTATGTTGCATTCGTTTCCCATTGTTATGAATAATGGTTGGAGCATAACAACACAGTTCGCCAGCTCAATTGAGAGATGCTGCGACTGCGAGTCAGGGACTCATCCGGTGACGCAATGCTTAAACTACCTCGCCGTACAAAGTACACCACTGTATTGTTAAGCAACGATGCACTAAACATCACTACACCCACACAACACGCGGCCCTTATCGTAGCCAAAGACACCGATTCCTCGAAACAAAATATGCCTTCCTACGTAGAACGGCCTACTTATATTTTAAACGAACCGTTAGATTATGCAAGACGAGGTAAAGGTTATCGCTACATTGACGAGTATGTCTTTTGGTCATGAAATTGTATTGAAGTGTTTCGTCGTTTTTTAAACTCTCATAGTGTTAGTTTCCGGTGTATCAGATATATTTTCGTATAAAACACATTGTGACACGTGGCGGGATTTGAACCTGCGCCCTCCCGGTAGGAAGGCAAACAGTCCACACTATTGAGCCACCGACGCGCTAGATATTTTACATCAATCGATCAATATTACCTAGAAGAAACTATTTACAATATATTTCTGACTTGAGGTCCTAAATATATTGGTAAGTAATGAAAAAATAATTTAATAGACCCTAATAGTAATAGTATCTGGGAACAATATAATAATTTACAAATAAACAAAAACCTAACTGCTTAAAATATTCATTTAAAAGGGAAAAACAAGCTCTACCATATAGTGAAAATATTGTATAATTTTTAGCAGGTGACAACAATATTTATTTCAATAATTACACTACATAAGTATACGGGCTTACTATCTAGGAACATTTATAAAGTTAAGTCTTGAAAAGGTATTTAAGATTTGATTGTCTTATGTCTGCATTACCATGAGAAGTATATTATGTTGGCACTATATGGTAGACCTTTTTTTTTCTTTCCAGTGAAATTAGAGTAGTTAAATTTTTATTTTACGTTTTAAATAACAAATATTAGTTCAGACAGCGCAGAGTTTTCTATTTTTTATAAATTATCACTTAATATCAGCTTTGTAACGAAATTGAAATACTTATTCAACGATGCCCCGCAATAGGGGAATTAAAAAAAAATCATTTCAAACTTTCTGAATGAATTTCAAAATCCGTCATTTTTTAAATACTTTGAATGTGTAGAGACACTCGCGCTATGAAGACAAATCTATGGACACTTCATAAATTAGAATCTGCTGATTCATTTAAGCTGCAGCAGGGAACATAAAAAATTCGGCAGTTGCGTTAAAATACCATAACATTCATAGTATCTAGGAACAACAACATACCTAGAGTAGGTTTTAACTCGGTATATTGTGTCTATATTTGAAGTCCGAAATATTAAAAAACAAATATTAATAAATTAGTATAGGTAAAGAAAAAAGGAAATTACTGAATATAGAAATCCAATATTAGTAGGCCGTAATAGAAAAAGATTTAAATAAATAAGAACATAGAGTCACCGTGAAGATAGATAAATGCATATTGGTAGGTATGTACTATTATTAATTAAATGATATTTTCATGACTCCTCTAAGTGAAAACATTCCCACCTATTCATACTATAAACTTACATATAATAAAGTTGTACTTACCCATTGTCATCGTGGTAGAAATGTAGAAATTCGCTTATTCGAAACTCTATCAAGCACGAAAATTTTTATTAAATTTTCATATTGCGTCAAGTTCCTTAATTTGGCAATTCCATTCTTACAAATGATTTTTCGAACACTAGAGGTCTATTTATCATTGCATGTTTGAGAGGTTATCGATCGTCATAAAAGAATTCTCAATTTTTATGGAAAATGTTTTTATTACAATATGTATAAATATATCGCTATTAGCTTCATGACTAGTCACAGCTTTGAATATTATAATTTTAGCCAAAACTAAATCACCAAAATGTCACTACGGCCTAGGATAATCGTCGACGTTACCTACTACACTACACAGAATACATCTAAAACGATAGCGAAATAAAAGTCGCGCGACACCTAAATCAAATATCACGATGCTAATCCTAAAAATTGTATAATCAAAAACAGTAGAAAAATCGGAGAAAAATAAATCACATTGTTTGTGCGCGGAGCTGTGCGTGTTGCGTTACGTAATGAGAGGGTTCCTGGAGCGAGCTCGCCCTTGCTGGAGCCCCGCGCCCCACCCGCGCTCCGCCGCGCGTCCCTGCGCGGGAAAACTGCGAGCGACGCGAGGTCGCGGTCGATAGCGGCTCCCGCGCGCAACGCCCGCGCCTGCGCACTCGCGCACTCACCCTCGCCCTAACATCTTTCTTCCTCTTTATTGGCCTACATGTATTTGTGAACCATGCCCCACTAATATTCAAGGTCGCAAGTCGCATTTGTTTGTATCTATTATCTGCATTCTGAGAACCGCATACATCCTCCCAATTAAGGCATGAGGTAACTCTTGACTAAAGGCATTTCTACGTAGGCCAAATACAGATTAATTTTATAAAAAAAACCCATGGGACCCGCTCGAATGACACTTGATTTAGTACCAATAATTAGGTATGTGGGCGTAGGTGGTGGATGATGTTACATGTCCCCGAGGTAAATAAATTTAATAGTAACGAAATTAGAACAGCTCGTGACCTTTTTATACATCCATACCTAAATGCAATTTTTTCAGAGATATTGACCGAATTGGTAACTCAATAAGTTCATACACTGTGATGTTTCATTCGTACAGATTTTTAAATTTAACATTAAATACAATATAATTCTTGAAATGTACGATAGCTTAAAGTTTGTGTATCTAGGTGTTTTTACATAAACAGTTAAATGCTTTTAAAAATATGAGACTAAACAGCACTAAGAGTCAAATTGAACGTGGAAATAAGTGGATGTTATTAAAAATACATGTTTTTTGTTCTATTAATACACAGTAAATCTCACTGCCAATGCCATCTGGTGGATGAACATTGTATCTGTCTGACGTTACTGCTGACTACGAACAATATTTTAAAGGATAACTGCGCTACGACGTAGCACATGCATAACAGCAATTTTATGCGTAATATAATTACTATTTAGAGGAATTCTATTATTGAGCCTAATAAATCTCTTATAATTTTGTATTGAGGTTAGAATGTTTTTGTCCTTGTCATAAGGAATACCGCTAGATTGATTGGCGGATAAAACTCACAACAAACAATATATTTTCTATTTTTTCCCGTGATAGAATACGAGCGCCACTTGCCACCTTTTGTTAAACATAAATCTGCATCGATACAATATTCCGAAATTATTTATACCCTGGCCCTTGCATACATTATTTTTATAATACCGCGTGCATTTAAGGATTAAAGTTTAAAGGTAAGTGTTTTTAAAATGTTTTTCATTATAATTGTATTTCAAGAAATATTTTATTAATATCGCAAACAGCAAAACCTCGCCTCTGTCACTTATAAATGTGAATACAATATATATTCAAAACTAAAAATGTTAATAAGTAAGTAGTCATAGTACCTATAGATGCCTACTTTGCCGTAAATTTGCTCTATCACAGTGTCTATGCAGCTTTTACTAGTAAGAACCTACAAAAACTAAAGCGCCTAAACTTGTCGCGCCATCTGAAAATTCCTGCTGATGCAGATGTGACACATGTTGACTAATCCACAGGCGTTTTGAAGTATTATTTAGTTTTAATTGTATCGAATATCTGTCGAGGGCTATGTTTTTCAAGCGTATGTATGTATGAATGTAAATTTCTATGTTCCCTGCTGCAGCCTTAACGGATTTTAACATATGAGATGTCGTTACTTTTGGCTTCATAGCGCAAGTGTGTAAAATGTGACTGGGAGTACTGGGACTGGACATTAAAAGTAAAAAAAATCAAAATGGTAGATTTTAAAAGCCACTATATAAGTTTAAAAAATCCAATCCCATCGAGCGGGGTATTGTTGAATAGGTCTTTCAAAAATAGTACAAGTGTTTTCGATATATCAAAACGCTTTGTTTCCGAAATATTGAGCTTAAAAGTGTAAATTTCAGAAAACACAGTGATCTGAGCTGTTTCAATATATAATAACTATGTATAGTAACTTAACTGTTTCAATATATAGTAACTTAAGCGTCTGAAATAAAAAAATACTAATTATTTAAAAATAAAAAAAAACCCAACTGCTCAAAATATGCACTAAAAATTAAAAAACAGCTTTATCGTACTTATAGTGCAAACATTATATACCTTTTATTACCATAATTGCAGGCGGTATGTTTATCAGTTGTTTAGTACACATATAACAGGCTAATGATGAATTTGAAACTAGACGGCGCTGAGGGAATGTCAGTGAATATTTATGTTTATGCATATAATATTTCCTGTACATAAATATTTCTAGTCTGTTACGTATCCGGATGTCTGTATAAATATAAACGTAGTTTGTTTAAACTTAATAAATATGTTTACCTCCAATTTTTCGACCGTTAACTGGAATCCATACCAGCGAGTTTACTATTGCCAGATTTGCAGTTGTGTTGTGAGGTATGTTATTAATAATTACGAGTACTATGAAGTCTATGATACATAATATCCTGACATTCACACGCGCCATCTAGGCCCAAGTTAAGCGTGAAGCCTGTATTATGGGTACTAAATAACGGATAAACATAAATAAATAAATAATATACATAGAAATCACCCAGACCATTACAAACAGAGATGTTCATGCACACAAATGTTTGTACCGCCCGGGGATTGAACCCGGAACCCTTGGTGTTGCAGTCGACCTCTCAACCGCTACACCAAATGGATCGTCGAAACATAAAATCTTTCATGTTTCATTTCAAACATAAAATAAAATGCATCTGTCATGGGCAAGTGCATTTCTTACCATCAGGTGAGTCTTCACTTCATAAGTTTTTTTTTGTATCAATTTAAATGTTGGAATAATCACATACAACTTCAAACCTAATTATATACAGACGCCGAAAGAAATACAATAAATGTCATCATCATTTTTTTCGTACTAAACCTTACCACTCCATGGTTGAAGAATTCTCGCCGACAAGAGCACAAATTATTATTCATTAATAAATTAACATCAGTAATGAAATATTTTGGCATAGGAATACCTAAGAAGCGGGACCTGAGCACACCCACAAACCGTTATATATCCTGCTTAACTAATGGAGTTCTGACTATCTGCCAGCCGCCACTGACCTAGCGTGGTACGTTATGGTCTATCTCTACATTCGCTCACCTCACTATTAGGATTTTATGGCTGTTGTAATATATTTCCAATAGGTAGGTAACTGTAGACTAAAGGACACATCATTTAATTATTGCTTTTATTAAGGCAAGCTTCTTATTGTTGGAGCGGGCGGTTGTAGAGTGGGAACCGCGAGGTACTGCGCCTTAAGGTGTAGCATAGGACGAATTCCAGCTCGATGGACCGCGGATACTGCGAAAGGTTGCTGGTGGAGGCTAGATGAGAAAAACTGTGGGTATTAGGCGCAAAATAGTGGAGACTTAAGTCACATGTACGGTCTAACACCTACATTTCAAAATTACGAATTATAACCTAAGTACTTTTACCGATAGCATCGTTCTAAAGAAATTCAAGTAACGTTAACAGCTGTTTATCCTTTTAGAAAGCTATACTGTGACAGTATTTCACATTTTCTATGAAAATTTACGTAAGATAGGAAACAATTATTGCTATTTCATACGAACACAATTTAACATATCGTAGGCCAAATAATTACTGGTCTTACAACTTCGAGTACTTAACGTGTATCAAAGTGGAAGCTGTGATATAAGTTACCGGACTTTAGTAATCGCCCTGCGACAACTTAGTTATTATGATTATTAAGTTTCACTTGAGTTTTCTCTGTTTACACTAGATGGATACAATAATATTGAATATCAGGTAGTGAAGAAAGAAATTCTATACGCGGGAAAAGTACTTAAGAAGAGACAAGGCGGGAATACGACGTCACGACACGGGACCCTGACATCGTGTTTTCAGAAAAGCAACCGAAATGCATTTCGTTTAGGGTGGAAAATGGTTTTCTTCGGATGAGCAAGTATTGTAGGTTTTGCGGTAGACCTTATGGTTTGGAATTAAAGTTGTATATTGAGGGGTATCGTTGAGAGAAAGCACTTTCCGGTCGTGTGGCGAGTTGTATGACGCAGATGACAGAGCGCGGCGACGTCGACGCGGATGGCAGTCGGGTGCAGTCCGCTGGCGCGAACACCGCCGCGCCCTCTCCCGCCGCGATCTCATCGTAACATAAATGATATCGAAAAGTTTTCTACACACTTAGCACTGGGACCACATACGAACTCAAGGTAAGCAGTACTAGCAATTTTATTAGCTTTTATGCAATGAACGTGCTATATATATTTTCCTTAATTTAAAACAATATACAATATTGTTTATCCAGGAAAATTAATAATTGTTTTAGACGTGGCAAATAATTAAAAACAGCCATCAAAATTGTTTACGTAGTTGCAATTCGCCCATAAATAGGAGATTTACTTAACCGTAAAATTGGTTCAGATTAAAAAAATATATTTGAAAAATGATGTGGTTATTAAAAGACAAGGAACATCAGACTCTACATCATAGGTTTAAACGTAAATATTTTTTAATTTTCAACATATTGCTTGTCGGTCTTGAACAATGACTGCGTATAACTATAATATTCAAATCACACTTGTTACCAACTTTCACGAAGCACGAAGCAGCATTGTTTGCCGATTACTGATGAAAACCGCCTCTGTGTAACCGCAGTGTCGCGTTTAATGTTTTGGGCTTTACAATAAAGTGTCATATACATTTTAACATAAGTATCTACATTTCATTAATTACAGTTACTGGAATAGTCATATAAAATTTAGCTCGTAAAACTATCATATAAACTTATTAGTAAAGTAAAATTTATTTTCACAGAACCTATACACGTAGACGTTTAACTGTATCTAAAAGTTGTTAATTGACAACATTTGGTCCTACTAATGAAGTCACAACAAGCTAAATAATTATTATCTAGTAGTTAACGTTGGAATGCCTTGAATACGTAGAAATAGCGCGTTGAAGTCGAGAGTATGGTTGACGGCATGCGTGACTCGCGAGCCGTGCCATGATGACGACCAAACTATTCCACTATTTATTATCCGTCAGATATACATTTTGGCATTTTGAAAATGAAAGTAGGCACCGTTTAGCGGGACTGGGCTAATAGGGTCAATGTGCCAAAGCCAAACAGCGGAAGGAAAGCTTAAAAACCGTTGCATACGTCAGCCGGCCATAGGTAATACTTTTTGAAAACCAGTTTTATTTAAAATACCTAATCTGGAGCTAACGATAACGGCATTTGTGTCATCAAGTACTTATTATGTAATCGGGTTAATTTATTAAATTAATTTATTATGTATTTCATTAGTCACGTCAATTCATATGACAGAATTATATCCACAAGTACGTTTGTTTTTATATGGGTGTTTTCACAAAAATAGGGCAACTCTATTTCCGCAGCACATTTCACTTGAAATAATTAATAATTATTTACTACCAAAATTGTTAAATAACAGTTCACAATGTGTTTTATTTATCTCTCAAATTATGTTACAAGTGATATTATATTATATTTTCTAAAATCGGTTTTATGGACCCCAAATGTCAGTCCCTAGGCATGTCCGACCTACGAAATTTTGTGCTTAGGTATCCATATTTAACAAGATTATTAAGTTTACACTTATTTTAATTAATAATTTTTAAAATGTTTAAGTACTCGAAGCTAATTATGTCAATATTTTGTAATTTAAATAAACAATAATTATTTTTCCTCAAATGTGTTTAGTGTCCTCAACTTTATTCTGTCAGGCCCTAGCCACTTACGAATTTTAAAATTTCGCGGCATAATTTTAATGAACGTTGAATAATACTAGTGAATATTAAAGTATTACATGAAGTTATCCGCAGACAACACTCGCTTTGCGGCGGACATTTTTAAAATCAGTGCAAACATGGCAGTTCGTGGGTCATCACGTGTTGGATCCAGTCACTTGGTCAGTCCCTAGGTAAGTAATTTTATTGTTAATTAATACGAAATTATTATAAATTAATCAATATTTACAAATAACATATCGGTTTCGTTCGGTAAATCATATTAGACTTCATAGTATTGTTTGCAACGGAATTTTATGTTTAATTTTAGTCCGAATCGTCAGTCCCTAGCCCATCAGGCCCTAGCTTTTGAAGGTGCTAGGGACTGATGCGAGTGGTTAGGGACTGACTTTTATTATTATAATAACAGTACTACAACGAAATATATTGTTTATTCCTTATATAATTATTATATAGCAATATGCCGCCTAAAAAGAAACCAAAATTATCCAAAGAAGAAATAGCCATTAAAAAAATCAGCTGCTGCAAAAGCTCTTTTAGAGAAAATTAAAAGTGATCCAGTTTTATTAGCACAGCACAAAGAGAAAATAAGACTAAAGTATTTAAAAAAGAAGGAGAAGGGTCAACGAAATTTTGTCCAGGATATGACCTCACGTGAACATAGGAAAATAAAAAAGATTTGGAAGAAGTACTCATCTGATTATTGAAAGAACCTAAAACTTCAAAAAGTTTGTGATAATTTTGTTGTTGAAAATACCCCACCTTCATCTGACGATGAATCTATCAGAGAACCTGTTGCTCCAGAACTGCTGATCTACAATGAAAATGTAAATGACGACCTTAGACAAGTTGAAGCTAAAAGAAGAAGCCTAATTCAACGGAAGAAAAGAAATAAACTTTTGCAGAAAAAAAACCAAATAACTGCCAATTTAAAAAAGAAGCTTAACACTCAACTGAAGAAATATAGTAGACTGAAGGAAAAAATTTAGAAATCGAAGAATTTGCTCACACCTAAAAGTAAAATTGAACAACTAGCAGAAGATCCTTATCAAAGAAGAGAAATTGTGAAAAAGGCGTTGTTTGGCGAAGTGTTGGAAGCTCAAATTACGGAAAATATTTCAAAAGCTAAAACTCATCAAGAGAAGTCAAATTTCAAACAGCTTTTGCCGGGCCCAAATGTTGAAAAATATAAACTTTGGCGATACAGTTCCAGCTCTTTAACACATAAAAAGTTTCGACCCCGTATTCCTAAACAGAACTTGAAAGATAAGAGAAACAGAGTTGTCCAGATGGTTCAGAGATTTTATGAAGACAATAGTAATAGCCGCGCTGCAGCTGGAAAAAAGGAGTGTATTACTCGCAATAGAACTAAAAAACACGAAAGGTATTTATTAGACTCATTAAAAAATTTACATAAAAAAAGTTTCTTGATACAAATGCCCTTAAAATCGGATACACATTCTTTTGTCAGTTACGTCCATTTTGGGTTGTACCTTCTAAACTAACAGATCGTGATACTTGTGCCTGTATTTTAAATGAAAATATCAACCTAAAATTATCAAAACCTTTGAATGTTGCTGAATTTTACAACACAGATTCTAAAGAGGATATTCCTTTAACAAATCTACGTAAAAACACAAATATTGTAGAAGCAGGTATAAGTGAGGATTTGGAAGATAAATTGAAAGTGACCTATGGCAGCGGTGATTACGTTTTAGTAAAATTTATGGTAAAAAAAAGAGTACCGCTATGCTGCAATTTGTTCGTCTTTTGATGATGAAGAAGGAGAATTGTCTGTTACATTACTTAAAGTATGTGACATAGAAGGAAAACTATTAAAAATTGATGAACATGATGTTGCTGATGTGCCCTACACAGATGTGATTGAAAAACTGCCAGTGCCCTGTTTGAAAGTCAAAGGTGATAGAGTATTTTATAACTTTAAAACTACTGTTAATGTTTTCGAAAAGTGAAACTTATTTTATTTAGTTATTGTTAAGTCTAGTTTATGTTACTAATAAGAAAACAGTAAAACTGTAAAGTACAAATTCAAGACTGAATATTTTGTAACATAAAGACTTATTTTTATTTATATAATACCTAAATACCTTTATGTTTGATGTTTATTTTATGGCTAAGGATTGTTTTTTGTTTCTTTACTTTTAAAATGTTATTTTCTACCTCAATAACTACTTAACAAGTGATTATGGTAAGTGAGTAGCATTCAGTCAAAGGCTGCATAAGAATTTGTTTTAAAGAATCTTCCCTTACCTAATATGGCGAATTACTATAGGAAAGAAGTATTAAATATTCATTATTTTTGTTACTTATAAGTTATAAGATTGTCTTAATACTCATAGAACTAAAATAATTAAGTGATTAACGTATAAGCCTAATATGTTGAGTGTAAGAATTTGATTTTAAGAAATTCATAATTATATGACTGATAATTATAAAAAACAAGCAAAGCAATATTGTGATTTTACAAATATTCGTAAGAAATAAATATAATACTATATACACAACTTAATTAATTACAATATCACTATTGTTCATCAGTCCCTAACTATACCTATCAGTCCCTAGATCAACAAATATCAGTCCCTAATCAAAGCTGTCAGTCCCTAGATGCCTAAATTTGCAAAACTCTAAAAATCTCCTAAAATAACACATAAAGTGGCTGGCCCTTTTAGATAAGACACAATTAATTGATCGTCTATCATGTACACTAACAGGGAATCCAATAACAAATAAAATATAATTAAGACAAATTACTTCCAAAAATGGCCTGTTTTTTGTGAAAGCACCCATATATGCTATGCTTAAATCCATAGAAGTACTAAGTAGTAAGTATTTATAAAACTCTAGTGAACCGTAACTCTAAACTCTACCTATTTATGAAGTTGTAATTTGAGCAGGGATGTTGCTCAGATGTGGGCTCAGAGATGCACTGAAGTGGAAATGAAATTCTGGGTATTCTCCCCTAAGTGATATAAAAGTGTAAAAACTCAAACTTTTTACAACCTTTATTTCGATTGTATGGTTTTTTAAATATACTCCGTATAATTCCTTATTAGTTACTACGTACCATTTTAAAATTATTTTAAGAATATTATATTATTACCAAGAAATAAAGTACTAAGTTTTTTCTGTTATATAGCCAATCGCAGCTAACTTGTGAATAAAATATTTGCTAAAAAGCTGCCTAAACCAGAATTAAGATTGCTTAGGCAGCCACAGTCTATCGTCGATAATATTTTATGCTTTTTACAGTTAAATATATGTAAATTATTTATCAAGGAAATGCCACCCTTTCAAATTACGTCATCTGTGCAAGCAAAAATGCTCTAAAAAGACACTATAAAGAAAAAATATTTTAAAAAAGCCTGGATCACATGAGTTTTACTTCAATTTCTATACTAAATATGGATATTCTAGAACAGATATAAATACCTACATACTAACCTTGGTTCAACTATGGTTTAACGCCTATTGATTTTATTAAAAATAGCAAAGCTACTATGTTTATACATTTCGAATATATTGCCACGTATTTTGTATCAGAATTATCAAAGAATGTATTCCACCCAACATGCGAAATTGTTTCTTAGAAAACTGTAAAAGAAAAGAAAACGAATGTAAAATTTATGTAGGTATGTATGACAGGTTGAACAACAAAACAAAAACAAATTATATTTTTCATTCTTGTTAAACATTCTGAAGTACAATATACGATCTACGAGTAGTACGACGCATTTGATGTAATGGTTGAGACGTCGCGTCGGCTTCTATACCGAGGGTTCCGGATTCGTTCCGTTGGTAATACAAACATTATTTTGTGTGCATAAAAATGGTCCATGTGTTTCCATTTGTATACAAAAAAAAGTATAAAAGTACGTTTATCCATTGCTTTGTGGCCATATTACAGGCCAATGGTTAATTTGGAACTAGATGGCGCTGTGTGAGTGTCAGGGGATATTTACATTTATTTATATCTACGCTTCTCACATTTCCAAAATTGTGATAGTGATATAAGAAAGAAGGAAACGTTGTTACCCATAGGTACATATAAAATACCTATGTATCGAAAACACAAAAGCAAAGTTATATCAATTAGAATGCATTATCAAACATTACTAAAATGAACTAAATGACGCTATTACGAGTACTACTACTATGTTACTCATAGCGACCGATGCGGAGTGGTGTTTAATAAGACAAATATCGACATAACGTACGAAGTACGTGTCGGGTTCAAATCCCGACACGTACCAATGTATTTTCGAATTTTCGAAAAATATATGTACGTTATCCGACGCTCTTACGGTAAAGGAAAAAATCGTGAGGAAACCTTCATGCACGCCTTAGAAGAGATTCGAAGGTTGTATGTGAAGTCGTCCAATCCGCACTGGGCCCGCGTGGACTATTAAGGCCTGATCACCCTATACGGGTAGGCTCGTGCCCCTCGGTGGGGACGTTTAATGAGCTGATGATGATGATGTACGAAGTACATTAATAAGTATCTATGTATAATTGAGTATGATACGAGTAGCCTTAATTTCATAATACTGTTTACATTAATTGAATCAAAACAATCAAGGTACTTTGTTTCAAGTTATCAACATTTAACACAATGATAGTTATAACCTGCTCAAAGCCTGTATTGAATTACGTTACGAATTACAATGAGCAACTAATCAAAATTTGACCTTGATATGGAGATTGTTCCTGACATAATATTTGTAGACACTAAGAAGCTGGTGTAGGTATAATAATGTTATATCTTACTTTTGTAACTATATGATATGCCAGTGTGGTCTGAACTCCCCAATATGATGATGTCTCAAAATGTATGTGCCCTGAAGTGGGGTCTTTAGGCTGGATCATCATCATCAGCTCATTAAACGTCCCCACCGAGGGGCACGAGCCTACTCGTATAGGGTGATTAGGCCTTAGTCGTCCACGCGGGCCCAGTGCGGATTGGACGACTTCACACACAACCTTCGAATCTCTTCGCAGGCGTGCATGAAGGTTTCCTCACGATGTTTTCCTTCACAGTAAGAGCGTCGGATAACGTACATATATATTTCGAAAATTCGAAAATACTTTGGTACGTGTCGGAATTTGAACCTCAGCCCTCCCGGTAGGAAGGCGACAGTCCACACCACTGAGCCACCGACGCTCTGAGGCTGGATAATGATAACGTTTTTTTTTGTATCTAGTAGGTACTGAACTTCGTGCTATATCTGTCTACCAACATATGTTTTTAAATTAATCAGTATAGTAGAGTCCTCAGTATATTACCAAGGTTATATTTGCAGTTTAATCCTATACCCAGCTATAGGCCGCGTTAAAATAAACCGAGCCTCAGTTAATATTAATGATGTATATTAAATATGCAATCGGGGAAAACGGTTCATCTACAATACCAGAAGGAATTGAAATACACTAGCTTGAACAATGATCTTTAATCATTATTTAAATAATTTCAGTTCATATAACTGAGCAACACGAACGCTAGGAGCATAAGAATTCCTAATAAGAGCCTTGATACGAAGGACATGAATGCGATTTATGATTTTAATTGTCGCGTGAACCTAAAGGTCAATTATAATGATACTCATCATATTGCTTAAAGGGTGGTAATTGCAAAAGAGTCGATAGAGAGGCTATGTTTCTCGAGTGTATGTATTTTAGGATTCAAATGCAATGTAATGTGTGTGGATAATGTCGATCCTAGATTCTACCTTCCAAGGTTTTAGGGGCCTAAACGAACCTTAATTTTCTTTGATGCTACATTGTGATACCCATCGTATTACTAGAAGGGCCGTAGTTTCAGTATGGTAGTTTTGGTTTAATTTTAGGATTGAAATGCAACATCATGTTTGAAACAGTTACGAGAGTCCTAGTTTCTGTCTTTTTTAACCCTAGAGGCCTGAGAAAACCTTCTCGAATGTAGTGTTTTCTGCTAATAAGGCTCTGGTACAAAGCTAACAAATACTTACTGGACCAGTGTTGCAGGACTTGCAGATACTAACCAGCCGCAGCCTCGGTTAATATGATACCGATAACGAGATTCTACTTAATTACATAATGTCTAAATTTAGTTATATTTCACCTTTTTTGCTTTTGCGTGCGACTGCGTCCACTTTAGGCTAACCATATATGTAATAATATTACATCTCCTTAGATATTCATTTAAATCGAATGATCTACAGGTCAATATTGTTTTAAATTAAAGACTCGTGATGAATAACATTTTTTGCGAGCAAACTTTAATAGATAGACATATGATTTTTTTAACTTATAAAGGGGAACCATACATGACTTTTGCGAAACTTTAGCTGTTTACGCAGTGCACTATATTAAAATTACTTGTAACCTAATATAATAAAAAAAAAAATTATGACTAAGTATAGAATATTTGTAAAGGGATACAGTCCATCTTTTATTACCTTTGCATCATGGAGTTTATTCATAAATTAAATAAACAATCCCATTTATACTATTTAAAATTAGGCTTAACATAACCCGAATGAAAGGTACCTAGTGGAACTAAAAAAGTATGTAATATTAATGCATAAGCAGATAATTTCATCGTTTATAGAGTGCGATGCACCATGATGGGTCGGTCCACTAACCCAGTGACCTTCAGTGCGCGACCGGTTGCGCGCGCGCAACTGGAGCGGCGCGCGCACCCAAACAACGCTTGTAACTTTTAAAAGAAAGCCTCGCGCTTCTAAATGTTGTAGCACTTTGAATGAAAGTGAAAAGCTACAGAGAAAACTTTGTCATTAATAAATACTCGACTTACATAACTTTGTTTTCGTTTTATACACTTTTGGCTGCTCTTTGAGCTGTGTGGTGGCGGTTTGGAGATTAAGTACCATTGAACTTTTACATCCATTTGGGTTCGTAAGAGCGGCTAATGGAAATTCACCAAATGGTGTGCAGCAGGATTTTTTCGGTACTGGCTTCTCTCTACGCTTACCAACTCCATAATCTTTCCTTAGGTGAAGTTTATCACTAATAGGAGCCTGAACGATAAAGATTTTGTACACATAATTAATAATAACAGGATTCTCTTATATTAGATCTGTGGTTTTGCTCTTATTTTTGTATACTAGTGTATTGTTATCTAATATGCGTCACTATACAGCCATGAATACATTACAATAAAAAAATCAAGTCCAATACATCGCAAAATAGTAAAGCAGATTTTTGTATTATTAATAGGCAGTGTGCTTGTTGTGTATATATTGTCATCAATGTGTTTTAAAGATGGTCTTAATAATACATATTAACTTTATTTCAGATGACTCCATTATCAATCAACGGGGTGGTCAAGCTCCTAATTTTGGTGAATTTTTTGGGACCATGCATCGGACAGTCATATTCTGATAACAGTTACGTAGCCAGTAAGTGTCGTATTTAATATTTGTATTAATATTATAATAACTGAAACCTTTGTTTAAAATATTTATTTGATTGCGGATACCGTTTACAAATATATTCTTTCGAGCCAAGGTAGCATACACCCACAATTCTAACAGGGCATACAATATCTCTCATCATCATCATCGTCAGCTCATTCAATGTCCCCACGAGGGGCACGAGCCTATCCGTAATCCGGATTGGCGGACTTCACGCACAACCTTTGAATCTCTTTGCAGGCGTGGGCAAGGTTTCCTCACGATGTTTTCCTTCACCGTAAGATATAATTTCGAAAATTTGAAATCACATTGGTAGGTACGTGGCGGGATTTGAAACTCAGCCCTCCCGATAAGAGGGCAACAGTCCTCATCATTAAGCCACCGACGTTCCAATATCATACAATATCTCTATATACAATATATAAATGAAGAGAACTAGAGCCTACATTCCAAATAGACATAAAACACTGTAAAAACAAATAACATTACATAAATTTTTAATTAGCAATTCCAGCAAAGACTTATCTCAACATTATAATAACACCTAAGTCATCAGTCGTATGCTGCTCTTGACCCAATGCTTAGAGGTATTTAGATTTAGCCTCGCTGCGAGTGTCTATGTAATTGTTTGTAGTTTATAGTCTGACGGACTCTTAAACCTACCTAAATTAAAACCAAAAACTTATATTTAAAAACGAAACCTGAGAAACGTTGGAGAATGTTCTTGAGCACGTCGCTGTTTCCCATGCTTTGTATGAGTAGCTAATGCTACTGTTCGTGTACGTACTAGCATGGGAAAAGCAACAACAGCCGCGTTTGTGCATACTTTACGGTTGAATAACGAGTTTACGTTTAGAAGAAATGTTGTTCATAGATGAAACTAAACCACCAGCCATTTATCTTGTAACATTTATGGATTAATTAATCGTATAATTTACAAAAGGCTACTTTATAACTCCTATCGCATTTGTGAATTTTGCTTTAAGATTTCGCCAAAAATATAAGGGTGATTCAGTGGTAAAAACCCCACCCAGACCAGACCCAGATTCGACAAACTTTCTGTTATGAAGTAAATGGGACAACCAGATCTTAGTCCCTACACATGACAGATGCAGTTCAATAATATGCACAGTGCAATCATCATAATTTAACACATAATTTTCACTTCTGTTCATATCCTACACTCCTACTTTTCATTAGCACCCTGATAGCAGTTGATTCACAGCCTAACAATATACAATCTGCAATGTCGTTTAGCTGAAGAGATATCGACTAATATTGGCGAGGCTGAGCCCAGAGACAACGGGCTAGACCTCGAGTTCCGGTACCACGACCACGACCAGCTCACCCGGTACCTGCGCGCCGTCTCCGCCAAGTACCCCGCGCTCACCGCACTCTACTCCATCGGGAAATCTGTACAAGGTAATATGATCATCAATTTGGCCACGAGCCAATCTAATTGTTAGGGATATCCAAGTGTTGTTCACCCGACCATCGGCCATGTAACGCTTTTACTAAGAAAATGGAACGATCACGTAATCAAATGATGGTGTAGAATTTTAACGCTGACACCTATTTGCAACCAAATTTGTAGCAAATTACGAAAGAGAAATATGATAATAGTACCTTCCTTAACGTTTTTTTTAAATCAAAGGTTTAAATTTTTCTGTTTAAGTACAACGAAAACAAAGTTAGGCTATGTGGTCGTTGTTTATGTATATAGCATTGATGCAGACAGATCACCTAATGAAAGTGGCATCTGTTACCTCTTATACACAAATGATCCCGAGAATAGCTAACTTGTGACGTGTAATTTCACTACCTGTCTCACTCTGGCAGATTATGCTACAGGAAGGAACTGCTTCTCCAAAAGCATAACGGTTAAAAAAAGAAAAATAGGTGAGAGTCAGGTAACAAGGCAGATTATTATCTGACACTGACTCTCTCAGACTCAAGTCAAATTTCTCTGAGAAAAATATTTTAAGTTTTTATAAAATGCTGTTATCTTATAACTTATTCTTATTATTTAGTTAGCCTTTGATTTCGAAATAGGTTTATTATTTTTATTTCGAAATAGATTATACATATTTACTCAGAGCAAGGTACGCTTTTTAGTTTTATTCCTTGAAAGGTCGCCAAACTTGTTTCAACACGAGGTACCTACCTACTGATTAGTATTCACAGTGGAACCTGTAATGCCTTTATTCAAAGCTGGTGCATTTATCGTAACAACTTAAATCACATGGACATTCTAAATTAAAACCAGATAAAAAGAGTAAGAGTATATCCAACTTATTGAATAAAAATGTAAAAGAAATTTAATCACTTTTATGCTATCATTTTAGTGCCTGTAAACTTTGAGTGAATTATTTAAATATTAGGGCAGGTTATATATAAGTTAAAACTTACACAACTCCAAAAGTTATGAGAAGTGATAAAAAGATGAACATATAAAAGCTTAAACCAGTAAAACATTTAATTAAGGACACGCTGACTATTTAATTTACAAATGAATGAACATGCTTGTTTATGTCAAACTTGGAAATTAGATATATTTTAAGTTCGAAATTCGAACATTGTAAACACCCGTCTGTTGTCTTCACAATTTGATATTCACATTCGTGTACAAGAAGTAATTCATTATACTGAAATGCCGTTTGCATGTGCGGCAGGTCGAGACCTGTGGGTGATGGTGGTATCGGCGTCCCCGTACGAACACATGATCGGCAAGCCAGACGTCAAGTACGTCGCCAACATCCATGGGAACGAGGCGGTCGGCCGCGAGCTTCTGCTGCACCTGATACAGGTATTTAACATTGTCTTAAACATCAGTTCTAATGATAATAATGTCACAATATATAGTTTATCTCTAGTGTAGAATCCTGTAAAGGTTTATAAATCCAGTAAACTCATAAATTTGCGGATCTTGATGTCTTGTATATATATATATATATATATATATATCACAGAAAGACATCAAGATCCGCAAATTTATGAGTTTACTGGATTTATAAACCTTCACAGGATTCTACACTAGAGATAAATTGTATTATTTTACATCCACATTTTCGCAAATAAAGCAACTCACCAGTACAGAAATCACCAGTAAAGTAAGAAGAGTGAAATTTAACACAGAGCTTTGAAAGTTCTATAAGTAGTGGCCATAACCAGAAGGTAACTCATAATATCATTTTTCAGAATTTTATAA
>PQWD01004203.1:0-53776 GCA_019425675.1 Leucinodes orbonalis
AAACCATCCAAGGGCTGCAAGCGGGTGTTAAATATTAAAGCGCAACAGAATAGTGCTGCAGCGCTACAATTGTTGACACTAGCCGAGGTGAATAGCTCGCCACCTTGCTAAATTGCACGGAAGTTGGCGTTTTCTACTTCGAATAACGGCATAGTTGCAGTGAAATTTGCAGAAGCACGTCGGTCACAAGTTCGCACCGTGACTTGGATATCTATTCTGACTGAAGTGGCGTCGATCAGCTGCAGGACTGGAGCCCCACTGAATCCTAAACAGACACCAATTGATAAGTCATTGGACTAAGTAATACCTCTTATGTAAGGAGAGTTGGGTTCGCTGAGATTGAATTGCGGCCCGAATACAGTTCATGTTAAGTTCAAAGACACAACTATCAAGCTGAAAGTGGCTTTACTGGACAATGGCTAAATATGCTCAGGGTCTGGTGTTTGGGAATAAAACCCGAGACGATATTAATCCTAAAAGAACTTAAATTTCAGATATAGTTCGTCGGATCAGCAAGTTGAAGTGTAAACAAGATGACTGTAGTCACCGGAATCCATATTATGATGGAATAGACGCGTCAAAATATAAAAGCATAAGATTTCAATAGTCAACTAAAAATAAATCGCAAATGATACAATAAATGTCTTATTAATTTCCTAGAAAGCCAATGAGCGGATATTATTGATACTGTGATTAACTCATGAAACAAGTAAGCAAACGCATTGTCTCCATTTACCTTTTTACTATAGAGAAGAAAATTTCCAATGTTATCTCCAGGTAGGCTAGCTGCTCGTTAAGTTATGTCTGTTATAAAAAATAACATCAGTGTTGTCCCAATCCAAAACTAGGCATATAAGGATATAAATTAAGCCTATTGAATAGTAGCCCATTTAGATGCAGACGCTTTAGAAATTTAACAAGCAGCTGTTACGAAAATATAATTCTATTAGTCACTTGCAAGTTTCTAATTCCTATTAGAGATTTTGCTAATTCGAATAAGCGCTCCTTTTGAAACGTATAATGCGCTGTGCAAAATAGACTCTTTTGCCAGATTTATATTTTCAAATGCATTAAATTCGTATCCTTTATAAATTGTGAACATAAATGCTTTAGAAGTCTATTTAAATTAAATTAAATCTCTTCTTTCAAAATTAAAAGCATTTCTTAATGTTTCATATGCAGCAAGTTTCAACTGCAAAACAATGTAATTTAAATGATATATTCTACATTCCTAGAAAACATATTTCTAACAAGAAAACGAAACATTTACGAAAGAAATCCCCGAAAACAATCCTTACTCTAAGCAATATAAAACGGGCGAAACACCTTCAGTAATAATAAAATGCAACAGGGAACCAAACCGCGCCCGGGGGCGGCTGTAAACACTTTGCTAATGGCCACTTAACTTTGCGAGATGGCCACACTCCAAGGAAGTCAGTTTGAGAAAAAAACGACACGGAAAGAGGCTTCATAATATTTTAGGCTGAATACTTTGTTGTAAGATTTATTCTATAATATTATATTGCCACGCCAGATTCCTTTGTTAATAAGAAAGTGACGACAGCCACTCAAGGTCTCAAATATATAAAATATTTTATTATAAATGTAATAAAAAGGATTGTAATTACTTTTCCATCAAAATTTTTTCTTTTAGATAATTAATTTGACACGAATAAAAGGTTATCTGTAGGTTTATATTTATTCACTAGCTTAATTAAATAGCTTCATGATAATATATTTCCTGAAAATAAATATTAATCAGCTTTCGCTTACGTGTTGGAAGGGCAGGCTTCAAATTTTATTTTCTTGCGATTTCCTCATAAAAAGAAATAAATTCAGATATTGCTAAGTAGTTTCGGCCTTGCGTATACTCTATAACTCAATAACTGAAGCTTTTTATGTTCAAGTGTACAGGACGGTCAATGACGCTCACCATGGTAAGTGATACGCAATGGCCATGGCAAAGCGGTATTAATGGAGACCAACAATTAAATGACAATTATTATTCTCCATCAACACCGCACTGCGCCCGACACCCTAGACAACAGGTCACTTATAACTGGTAATTTTAATAGCTGCAGTGCCCTTCCTCTGAATAAAAGTGCAAAATACTCTATTTTACGGGACGATATCTGGCACTGGCGGTATCTACCTAGACGACTCAGTACCGAGTCTACTACTAGTAATACATCGACTTGAAAAAATACGTAAACTAGTAATAATTGCAAAACCTCGAAAAATCCACATTGGGCACAGGGCCTACTTCAGCAAAGCCTGAAGCCATTCTTAACTTAGTTAAACTGACAAATAATTAGTGTATTGGTAATTGATTAATTTATTTGCCTGTTGAAAAGTCCATCAAAAAATATTTTAATTCAAACCTGAATATAGCGCGTTAGATTCGCTGCCTATACTTGGCGGGAAAGCCGCGCCCTACGGAGTGGACCGTAATAGGCTTATTATTAGCGCGTTCATACAAACTCCTTAGCTTTATACTTTTTATATTAGTTTATATTGTTATTTTATTGTAAAACTTTTTTTTTTTCTTAGAGTACTTTAATTTTACCAAGTAACTGCGAGGGGTCAGACCGCGTGGAAATCATTAGAAACCTTTGTTCGGTAGTGGACATTTCAAGCTGAATGATTGTGATCTTCATCTTTGTAAAAATATACTGTGTAGTATCAACAAACATTTATTCTTATGTAGAACACATTAACGGTTAGATAACATGACGGTAAGACATTTGTTTGCATTTTAGATAGGTGTCAGTAAGATAACTTTGTCACAATTTAGCTGGGTGATAATCTGATAATAAATAAATAATATCCACTGACATTCACACAGCGCCATCTAGTCCCAAGTTAAGCGTGAAGCCTGTATTATAGGTGCTAAACAACGTATAAAGATACTTGTGTACACTTTTTGTAAAATACAACATATAATATATAGAAAACACCCAATTTGATTTCAATAAATGTTTTCTTTTCTTACAAATAAAGTTTCCAATTCATATCTTAGCTATAATTGATCTTGTGACGGTACAGGAAATTGCATAAGAACGGATGGCTTTGCACTATCTGCGCCATTTATTTATTGGCTAAGTGGGATTATAGTTGCACTGAAAGGAGAACCGTGTACCACTGAGGTGCGCTGCAGTCTGCGTTAGATGAATTAGCGGGTCATGCCGTTTGCTTTGTGCATATCGACTGTTTTTTGGACTGCGCGAGCAGTTGAGCAGTTAAGTAAATGCAGGGAAATTCATTTAGTGGTAGAAAACAGTTATCTGTAAGTTAAATCAAACAGTATAATAAATAACTAAGAATTGTTTAAATTCTTTAAGCAATGTTCATGCGGTTTTACACCATACATTCACTGGTACCTACACACTAGAATTTCATTTATTCAAATGTATTGTTTATATATTGAAAAAGAGCAAACTTACTGTTTTACCTGTTTTCAATAGTCAAGCTTCGTCTCTTTGCTGATGGAAAGTCGTGGGCTGATGACCTGCTTGTATTTGTATTGTACTTCTTTTTTTTTATTATTTGAGAGATAATAATATTATTGTAAGAGATAAAATTGCCTGTTATTACCAATACACTGGTTTTAGACTATATTACAAAGTTTGCCCTGATAGCAGAAGTGTCCATGTTTTTATTTTATTCGTGGACATTCTCAGCAACTGAGGTGTTGAAAAATGAGTTTTTTTTTCTTTTTTTAATTCTGGTCAGTATGGTGATAAGTTATAATAGCAAAAATATAATCTATTTGTAAAGTATTGGAAGCGTAATATTACTTGAATGTATTCATCAATTGAATTTATAGATTGGTACATTTGTATAACTACTACACCATTTGATACACCTGATAGAATCTTAATCACATATTGGATTATGGTGATCCTTTAGGAACACATGCGTATTAGTAACCAGCTCATACAACATATATAATTAACGTAGTACACAAAGGTATTTCTTAGTATAACGTCTATATACTTCCAGTTAATACGCAGGTAATGCTCAGATTATTCCAAAGTGACATTGAATGGTATTGAATCGAGTTAATATTATCTGATTGGTCGAAGTCCCGTAAATGATATATATTCAATATTCGAATGAATATTAGTTATAAGCCATTGCAGTTGCTTCTTTCATTAGAAATTATATATAGTAATTGAAAAGAAAGAAATAAAAACATTTATTGACCGCACACCACAGATTTCCCAATACAGGAGATGGGGCAAGCCGCGTTTTTAAGTGCGACAAATGTAAGCTCAACGAGCATACAATGGCTGCACGTTTACGCTCTGTGAGACGAGTCAAGACGCATGAATATTAGAAGAAATTACCGTTTTTTCCCAAAATGCCATCCTGTGCAATTGTAACATGCCATCATCTCAAATGAATCAGTAAATTACAAGAAATATAATAACTTTTCACAGGTAAGAACCGAAAAGAAATTGCGACACTGGGACTGCCTATAAACTTGGCGGCTTGTCCAGTCTAATTGTATATTCGTATGTCTGTGCCGCACACACAGATACAAAATGTAGTTATTTGTATAGCACGGTAATATAGTATAAAGAAAATAAAAATTGGCCAAGCGCGAGTCGGAAGCGCCCGTGGAAGGTTCCGCGGCAGCAAGTAACATAAAAAAAGTAATTTTATTTACTTAGGCACCTACTACAGCTTTCATATGAAAAATAGTGGTTCACCGTTATGACCTATAAAAACTACACATCAGGAATCGTTAAGACTAAATTTCGTTGTTAGATTTTATGGTTATGTACATCATATATTTTTTTTATTCAACTCCTCGCGGAAGTGTCTCTCGCGCAAACCTATCAATTATAAAAAATTATATTACAAACCTCAATACCATTTTTAAAGATCTACACCTTGAACCCCCACTGGGGATACGTTGAAAAAAAATATTTTGAGTTCAGTTCAATGTATGGGGACCCCAAAACATATTTTTTTCAAGTTATTAAAACCTAATAGCGGTTTACAGAATACATATACGTACAAAGTTGAATAGTGTGCTTATAGTTTCGGAGAAAAAGGGGTTGTATTATTAGGACGGACGGACGGAACAGACAGACAGACGACTTGACGAATCTATAAGGGTTCCGTTTTTTGCCATTGGCTACGGAACCCTAAAACACAAAATATTACTACAAGAGATCATAAAATGATTTACATACACAAGTTAAAGACACGGTGATACGGGACCGCCTCATTAGCAGTTGCTGATAATAATAAACATATTACTTGTTGTGTGTGTGTTGTGTGTGTGTGTGTGGTGGTGTGGTCTGCGTGCACGTGTGTGTGTGTTATACGTGCTAAAGGCGTGATTTATTTTGGGCAGCTTACAGCNTTTCATTTATTCAATAATATTGTTTATTATTGAAAAAGAGCAAACTTACTGTTTTTACCTGTTTTCAATAGTCAAGCTTCGTCTCTTTGCTGATGGAAAGTCGTGGGCTGATGACCTGCTTGTATTTGTATTGTACTTTTTTTTTTATTATTTGAGAGATAATAATATTATTGTAAGAGATAAAATTGCCTGTTATTACCAATACTACTATAATACTAAATATATATTACAAAGTTTGCCCTGATAGCAGAAGTGTCCATGTTTTTTTTTTATTCGTGGACATTCTCAGCAACTGAAGTGTTGAAAAAGTAGTTTTTTTTTTTTTTTAATTCTGGTCAGTATGGTGATAGTTATAATAGCAAAATATAATCTATTTGTAAAGTATTGGAAGCGTAATATTACTTGAATGTATTAATCAATTGAATTTATAGATTGGTACATTTGTATAAACTACTACACCATTTGATACACCTGATAGAATCTTAATCACATATTGGATTATGGTGATCCTTTAGGAACACATGCGTATTAGTAACCAGCTCATACAACATACATAATTAACGTAGTACACAAAGGTATTTCTTAGTATAACGTCTATATACTTCCAGTTAATACGCAGGTAATGCTCAATATTCCAAAGTGAATTGAATGGTATTGAATCGAGTTAATTATCTGATTGGTCGAAGTCCGTAAATGATATATATCAATATTCGAATGGATATTAGTTATAAGCCATCGCAGTTGCTTCTTTCATTAGAAAGTATATATAGTAGTTGAAAAGAAAGAAATAAAAACATTTATTGACCGCACACACAGATACAAAATGTAGTTATTTGTATAGCACGGTAATATAGTATAAAGAAAATAAAAATTGGCCAAGCGCGAGTCTGAATCGCCCGTGGAAGGTTCCGCGGCAGCAAGTAACATAAAATAAAGTAATTTTTATTTACTTAGGCACCTACTACAGCTTTCATATGAAAATAGTGGTTCACCGTTTATGACCTATAAAAAAACTACACATCAGGAATCGATAAGACTAAATTTCGTTGTTAGATTTTATGGTTATGTACATCATATTTTTTTTTATTTTATCAACCCCTAATTTAAAAATTAGACATAATTTTTTCATCTTTGGAAGTGTCTCTCGGGCAAACTATTCAATTTATAAAAAAATGATATTACAAACCTCAATACCATTTTTAAAGATCTACACCTTGATACCCCACACGTGGGGATATGTTGAAAAAAAATATTTTGAGTTTCAGTTCAATGTATGGGGAACCCCAAAACATTATTTTTTTTCAAGTTTATTATTTAAACCTAATAGCGGTTTACAGAATTCATATACGTACAAAGTTTGAATAGTGTGGTGCTTATAGTTTCGGAGAAAAAGGGGTTGTATTATTAGGACGGACGGACGGACGGACAGACAGACAGACTTGACGAATATTGGGTTCCGTTTTTTGCCATTTGGCTACGGACCCTAAAACACAAAATATTACTACAAGAGATCATAAAATGATTTACATACAATCAAGTTGAAAGTCCTCATTAGCAGTTGCTGATAATAATAATACAGTATTACTTGTGTGTGTGTTGTGTGGGTGGGTGTCTGCGTGCACGTGTTTGTGTGTATGTTATACGTGCTAAAGTCTGTGATTTGTTTTGGGCAGCTTACAGCTTTGATACAAGAACATTTGTTAACTAGTATCCGAAGTTAGCGTCTCAAATTTAAAATACATTTCATTTAGCAAATCACTCAGTTCATATGTCGAATATTATAAAATAACGAGCACATTTCAAACAGTAGGAGAAATCTCTTTATTCACCCACATTATGCGCTAAATAGCCAGCCGCGCCACGCAACACTCGTGTTTTGATTTAACTCACGCTCAACGTCGTGTCGTCGCAAGTCTCGATAAACTCGGCGGGGATTCTTTTAATGTATTCAAGAAGTTGGTAATTCCAATTAGAACGTTTGCGATTAGGGTATGATGACGCCGGCTGTTACATAGCCCACGAATTCTGTTTTCTCTATGATTAAGTAGGTAAATTGTTTAATATACAAACATAAAGACGCAGTATATTTCACATTTATAAACATAGCCTTGGAACTTACAAAGACAGTTTACATTACAGGATAGTAGGCTCAATCCACACGGCTTAATACACAGCTGAGCATGGATATTGACTGCGGGTTGGTATCATGACATCAAAAAGTCACTCAAACGCACAATGGAGCGAGCTATGCCTGGTATCTTGGGCATAAGATCGGAGATTTAATCTGTAAGAGAACTAAGTTCCGATATAGCCCGCCGGATCGGCAAGTTGAATAGGCAGTAGGTGGTCACGTATGCCGCAGAACGATGGCTGTTGGAGCAAATGAGTTCTGGAGTGGAGACCGAGTGTGCAAGGTAGCGTATGACGCCTATCCTACGACAACTTGTAAAAGGTTGGTGGAGCTGGAAAAGAAATGCGGAGAACCGGGATATCTAGCGCAAAACGGTGGAGACCTATGCAGTGTAAATGTTGAATAGAGAGAGAGGCTCGATTCTTCGAGGCCTTTCCACAAAGCTATCACTAAGATGGGTAGTCTTATGCCTTTCGGTGGAGGACGTATAATGAGCTGATGATAAGATGATGATACTTTAGCTGTAGTGAGCACAGGGTATATTGGAGGGTATTTATTTTGAGTACAGCGTAATTAAAGTATTGGATAACATGCTTGTTTGTAACGTACATTATCTTAGTCACCTCTTCCAAAAACTTCTAGATAAAACAGGGTGAAGTATTCCTTTAAGGGCCACTTTATGATCTCGAACTAACACATAATAATAAAATCTTATTTCAAAGTCGGTTGAGAATAATTATCAAAAAGGTTGTTAAAATAACCTAAACAGCTTTTCAGTATGATATCTTTATTTTTAGCTGTTCAAAAAATAAATATTTACGATAACAACAGAACAATCAGACAAATCAATCAAAGTTTTTTAATCACATGAAGTAGCTTAATAGTATGTTGCCTAAATCATTTTCGAAACCTGTTTATTCTAAATTATCTCAAAATTCACAAATATAACCGAATAGGTTTCTTTTATATCATTTCAGTCTGTATTAGTTGTTTTTTATCGTATTTAAACGGAAAGTCAAATTGAAATATGTTGTTCCATAACTTATGCCAGAGTTAAACTCGGTAAATTCACAACTCCGTTCGCTTTACCACGGCTTGTCTTATGCACCGGGCATGCTTTTTATTTTTTCCCCTGAATTATAAGGTATTAAAAATGTCCCGTCCAGAACACCGCCGATGTCTGTTATAGCTCAGACTTGCAAAAATGTGGAATACCTATAATAATACTTTCATTAGGAATTTATCATATTATACCGCTATTTTAAAGTTCATTTCGGTCGACGTTCGTAAGCTCGTAAGTACCAAAGTATGTAGGTACGGGTATATGAAATGATTATTGTGTACTAAATTTAAGTAATTTCCTTTGTTGATTTTGTGTTGGCTCATTTTTTGTATTTTAATTATTTAATTTCATTACGCATTCGGGTTTTCTTTTCTATACAATTTTTATTTTTGTAGACCTAATTGGCTACCTGTTGTTATATGTATTTTTGTGTTTCGTTGCTGTTGGTCCTCCTATGAAATAAATAAATTAAAACTGTGGCATTAGAAATGAAAGCTTCTGCTAAATGAAGATTATTATTACAGGAACTAATTCCAAAGTGTTATGTTAATTCGACGACCCATTTGGTGTTGCGGTTGAGAGGTCGGCTGCAACACCAAGGGTTCCGGGTTCGATCCCCAGACATTACAAACATTTGTGTGCATGAACATGTCTGTTTGTAATGGTGTTTTCTGTGTATGATATGTATGTATTTACAAAAAAAAATGTATTTAAGTGTATTTATCCGTTGTTTAGTACCCATAATACAGGTTTCACGCTTAACTTGGGGCTAGATGGCGCTGTGTGAATGTCAGTGGATATTTATTTATTTATTTTATGTATTTAAAAAATCTTGTGTTTTCAAATATAATTATTCCTAAAAAAATATTTTTTTAAATAATTTACTCGTACCAGAGGAACCTTAAAATTTTCAATTCTTCATCTTAATCGCCAAATTTACACGTTGATAGTCAATAGAACATAACCACAACCATTTCGCACTCTGTAATTATTTGGAAAAGATAGCGTTAAATTCCGTGGGCGACCCTAAAATTACCTAGCTCACCAGGGATTCCAACTAATCCGAATGGTTAACTAGATTTTTTCTCAATTAGAGTCCAACATGCGCAAACTGCGCCCGCAAATCATAACTTATTCATATTCAAAAGCTAATTCAGTTTCGCAATTAACTTTAGCCACCGAGTCCTGTGGGAAAAGTGTGGTTTCTCGCAGAAAGTCTATTAATTTTGTATCTAGAGTACTAGATAATAAAGCAAATATGTGACAATTGAACAAGACACTTTACTTCAAAATAATAATAATGGACCAAGTTATGCACCTTTCAAGACCCCAAACCACTTCTGCCAGTGGTGAGCAATAATACTTATACTATACAAATGGTGAGTAATAATACTTAAATTATACTTATATTATACTTCATTCATAGAGTAGTGATTTATTAGAAACATAACGTAGCTAACTAGTAGCTAGTAAAGTACTAGATTAATCGGAGACAGTCTAGTCCAGAACTTAAGATATGTTACTGTTTTAGACCTCAAATGTTACGTTAAATTAAATATTGTCATTTGTGTTCGGTTCTGTTTTTGAGAAAAACCAAAAGACTGTGGTCTAAAAGCATGTCACCAAAAAAAAAAAACTTGTCACTCAACCTGGTTCCGATTGAAGACTTGAAGAAATGAGAACACTTGACAAAGTAGTCGAAGTCTTCAATCGGACTGAGAAGCGACTGGGAAGTCAACATTTTTATGCTGAAAGAAGTTTTGCTATGGTTTTGATTTATGTACGTCAATTCTGCCCTTTACTGGGCAACAAAAATCCAGTACGCTAATCACAGCATGTTGTTATCAATATTTTACTCAAGTTCTTTTAGAGTAAACAAGAATTTTTATTGTGATAATTATAAGCTTCTGTACAAATTGTTTTCAATTACCCATTATAATTTTACTAAAGACCGAAAAATATTACATTTTCGCGTAATATTTACGTAGCCGCTAAAGTTTGTTTTGGTGTGTTTACAATCAATTAAGTTGTGTGCGATTCATTCGTGTGAACAAACAATAGGTTGCAGACGTACTACGCTTTAATTATTAGAATATAGGTTTGAAACAAAACATAAAAGAGGCAAGGATATTAGTCACCCCATTTTTAACCACTGTACGGTGTTTCCCACACAGTTTTAATTAAGATATTGGGCCGTAATCCATCTGTGGTCATCTGGTCTCACTGGGATAATCTACCACCATTACTAAGTACGAATAATACTTAGCATATCGCCTCGATGCGATGGAAAATACTCTATATAATTACTCACCAGAACCCACGATACACTTTTCATATTTTAGTAATTATAACAATAAGTGTAAATTACGCCTCGACGTCTTGATTTCAAACCAGTCGTGTTTATGTTTTGTCAACTCGAGGCAAAGTTAAAAACCTTCAAAATTTTGCCCACCTCTATTAGGGTTCATGCCGAAGAAGTTCCAAAACGAATTAGAAATCTTAGCAATATAAATAAATCATCTGAAAACATGCAAAACTAATTCACTTAGTTTATAGAGAACTATTGAAAAGTGGAAACTAAATTAGGTTTAAAGAAATCACTGGTTTAGCGTTAAAATTTCTCACGATAAAGTTTTATAAGTTGATACACTTTATCAATTGCGTTTGGTCGATTAATTACATAGTCTATTTTTCTAAATAATACTTAGAACTATAACAATGTGTGTTTTGAATAAATCAAGACAAATTAAAATATATAACGTCATCAATATATTTTGGTTAGGCATTTCTATGAACACATGCACTTATTGTACCAAGGTTTTATTTGTGTCTTAAATCCAAATAAAACTTTATAAAAAAATTATCAAAGTCGCACATATCACCTGTTTAATTTATATATTCTCATCCATTAAGAATCGTTGCACGTTTAACCTTAGTAGCAAAATATAGTGAGAAAAATCTAAAAATCTGCATAACGATGGAAATCGTCCGCTCCATTCCGCACAAGCTTCAGCGAGTTAATCCCCTGAATATACTGCAAACAAGCCAAGATAGCAACTATTGGGGGTCGAAAATATGATTGCTATGGAGGAGGGCATAAAGAAAACTTAAGAGGTCATTAGGAAGGATCCTGGTGTGCTGAACGAGGAAAACGTTTGCGAGAATTTTATAGGAAATTTAGCTTTTAGATTCATGTTTTTGTTGCATGCTGGCGATGCCACCGATTTGTAAGTCTGGGTAATTTACATACTCTGTTATAAAACCTTTTTTAGGCTGCTGTTTTATTTCAAAAACATTTGAAGTACCACCTAGAAAAATATTTAATGATAAAACAATTATAGTGTCCTTTTTTAAACAAGCTAACATAATAGCGACATTTTATTATTTTTTGTACTTGACCAGTACACTCTATTATTTTTAAAAAAGAGCAGAATAATATGTGGTAAAATCTTCAGCACAAAAATAACTTCAAGTAGGTAGTTTGTTTCGATTGCTTGGGCTAAAAATAAAGACAGGAGAACTACGACGGCCATAATTAGATCATACAAGTGCTGTACAAGTTTCATACATCATGAAATATCTTTCTCAACTTCTCACTACAATTGCTATGTTATTATTATTCCAGTCTCAAGCCAACGAAGAAATTGCCCCATTTTGCTGCAAATCTGACTGCGCTGTTAGCCAAAACGGAAACCCTATTTTGCAATTACCCGATTTACAGAGCATGTGCAAAAACCGAAACAAGTGCTGTATAGATTTTGAGATTTGTTGTTACGATATTTCAGTACACCAGAAGAACGCACACTTTTACAGTCTATTTATCATTGAAACTGTATGTTTAAAGACAAGTGTTAAAACATTTTAACTTTTTATGAACTTCGGCTGAGATACGAAATGCCGATACATAATAAGTGATTTTTGAATCATTGGTATCTATTCGACCTATTATTGTACTCATATTATGAAATGTTTGATGGGAACCATCAAAACATTCCCGGGTCACCGCTCCTGCGCCGTCCTCTGCAACACCACGCGTCGTGAACCCGCTTCACCCATATTTAATAGAAAATTGATATTTTTCTTAAGTCAACATTTATTTATTATTTTAATAGTAATATGTATTATTGATCAATCACAAAGTATTTAGGGTTTGAAAATGTTTGATTTTTGTATCAATAGATTTGCCTTATATTTGGGGATGTTCTGTTAATCACAATGATCTCGATTTAACCGTGTGTAATGTAATAGGGATAGTTACACAGGTCTTTGGCAGAATGGGAATGGTTCCTGCAAATAACTCTTGCGACCTCAGTCAAACTTACCTGTAATTGGTGTCTTACCAAATAGCGAACGAGGCTCTTGCAAGCTATACGGCCGGTTTACGTTTTAAAACCCGTATCTTAGTGGACTGTGATGATATTCATCCATGATAAAACCCTTAATTCTGTATAAAACGTCATGACGGCAGTCAGTACGATATGATAACGCACGAACTTTACAACGCCCACAATTTTACTAACTAGAAGATATTTTAGCCACAAATACTTCTGCATTAAAAAATATGTGTGAATTACTCCCTCGAGACTCAATTACCGTTTTTACAATTATTTTTAAAATATTATGGCTAAGTTATTGGTAATATTTTTAATTTTTGATACACAAATGTGTATTATCAGAGTAACGTACATATACAAATAGTACATATGTATACAAGTTTGTTGTATATATATATATATATATAGAATTACTCCCTCGAGACTCAATTATCGTTTTTACAATTATTTTTAAAATGTTATGGCTAAGTTATTGGTAATATTTTTAATTTTTGATACACAAATGTGTATCAAAAATTACAGTATTATCAGAGTAACGTATCAATACAAGTTTGTTATATATATATAACAACTTGTATTATATATATATATATAATTTGGTTACTTATTTTCCCAGTTAAATGCAGCACTACCAAAACACATTTTTCCACCGAAACACATTGCATGCGGGCCTCAACAAATGTTTGGCCCATTACTTGATTCAGAATGGATTTATATGGCACCTTTTCCGCGTTTTACTCCATGCCATTTTCGTCGCAGCACGGATTAAATTGTTGTTAATTTCGCCGGTCTAATTACGCAGTTGGCGTTTAAACGCATCATGGACACTTAAACGTTCCGTCCATTGCCAAAAAATTTGTGTACGCTTAACTTTATGTGATTCTGGATTTTTGCAGTTGCGACTACAAAATTGACGTCCTATTTGGTGCTATGGTTAAGAAGTCTGCTATTACACCAAGGGTTCCGTATTGAATCCCCGGGCAGTAAAAACATTTGTGTGCATGAACATGTCTGTTTGTATTGGTGTGGGTGTTTTCTATATAAAATATATATGTTAAACAAAAAAGTACATAAACAAATAATAAATAAATAAACATCTCGCCATCTAGCCCCATATTAAGCGAGGAGCTTGTAGTTATGGTACTAAATAGCTGATAAACATACTTAAATAAACTTTTTTTAATACATATAAGTATGTAACTATATGTGTTTACAATAAACCCATGTAGCTGTATTTTCATCAGTGGATAATACCGAAAGACCGATCCAAAAGGCTCTAATTTAACTAGTTCCATCATCATCTTCAGCTCATATACGTCCCCAGCGAGATGCATGAGCCTACCCGTAAATAGGCCTGAGTCGTCCACGCGGCCCATTGCGGTTCAGCCGGTTTCACGCACAACCTTTGAATCTCTCCGTAAGCGTGCGTAGGTCTCTCACGATGTTTTCCTACACACTTCCACCGATTGTTTTTATGTTTTTATTCGTATTGACTAGTTGACTTTTAAATGTTATACAAAATTCTAAACTATGTAATTTTTTTATATCACAGACGCCCCGATCAAATTGCGTAAACCAAATTCCACAAAGGTCGTAAGCTCCAGTCTGTCAAGAATCTGTATTACCTATGAGACTATGTATTACCCACAAAATAGCTTTCAAAGAAAATGAGTCCGCTTATTAGATAGCCGAAAACAACTAGAGCAATATAACAATAAATCGTATTGTACCGCCGAGGGTAATAAAAATAAACGTTTTATCGGCCATCCGGGTTTGGGTACGGCACGCTTCGGCCTGTTCCGGCCTGGGTCGCAATTCCGCTAATTTTCGTCATCGGCTCATATGCATCCCCACCAAGGAGGAACAAGCCTTCCCTTAAATTTTGTACAGGCCTTAGTCGTCCACGCGGACCCAGTGCGGATTGGCTGACTTCACGCACAACCCTGGACTTCTTCTCAGGCTTGCGCAGTTTTCCTCATGATGTTTTCCTTCACCGTAAGGGTGTTCGGTAATCGACATTTATAATTTCGAAAATACATTGGTACTTGGCAGGATTTGATTCTGCATCCTCCAGAACTGACAACAGTGAGGCACCGACCTCGGTGACATCGCGCGAAATGCGCTTATTGGATCGTTATAGTGTGTCAATGTAAAAATTGCACTCATTCGTAACGTTTTGAGATAGGATTTTAATTGGTTATACCGTTAGACAACTTATTCTTTATATTACTAAATCATTTACATAAAAGTTTTACCGGTATACCAAATTACAGTTGGACTAAGAGTGTTGTAATAATGTCGTTATGTCAGTAAGTTAGTGGAATTGAAGAACTGATCCGGCACGGTTTGGTTCTCTCAGCTCGAGAATTATACAGATTTACACGACACCGGTTTAAGGAACGGCGTTGCGCCTTCGGGCTGCTCCTAAAGGCATAAGTGATGAGCTGTATTCCGCTCGGAGTGCGTTTTCGGAAAATATGTGAGAACCCTCCCCGTAATACCAGTTAATCTAACCATAAACTATTGAACGGACGTTCTTAGTAGTTTTCTAAGAGTTTTAGCGGCAAATTATTTTATGTTAGGATAGATATATTACATTCGTTTATGCTGAGGCTGCACTTGTTGGCCACTACATTGTACGAAATATTTACCTATTGTTTTTGTCTACTTGTTTTTTTTTCTCTGTCTGGTAATTTGTTATGTAAATTATTGTGGCCAATAAAAATGTTTCTTTCTTTCTTTCTTTTTCTTTCATTAGTTGTGAGATTCAGTTACGTTGTCAATTCTTAATTATATCAACTTCCATAACATAATATTTCGTACTCATTGCTATAAGAGGTCTTAAGTAAAACTCTTTCATTCATAGATTATTACATTTTTATAGAGTTTTTCAATACATTATAATAAATATGGCTAATTACTAATTCTGTAAACAACTATAAACAATATGAAAAAAATCTTGGTTTGATTTTGTTGGTTTATAAACCTTAGCAATTAGTAGCAAAAAAACTGATTTCGTATTTTATACTTATTAAAAGAAATAAAAATATTCCAACTAAACAACGCGGAAAACGCGAAAAAGTTAATTCATGAACCGTATCCGGAAAGAGGTTAAATGCACAGCTTACGTTACCTTACCCCAAAATCATTTATTAAATTTAATCCTTTAAACAACATTTTTGCCATAATTTACATCAACCCTCTAAAGAAAAGTGGCGGTGCACAATAAACATGATATATCGATTGTGGGTACAAAACAACCCGTCCATAACCGCACAGGAAAGGGACAATATAAATAAAATATCCAAACAAAAAACATGTCTGCCGTAGCAAAAATCATAAATATTTTGCGTAAACTTCCCTCTCAGGAGACAGTTTCGGAACGTTGTGGTCATTAGAAAAGTTTTAGTGGCCATTATAGCCCGTTTTATATTTGTACCGAGAGCGTTCGTAGATTTAGGTGGAAGCAACTGCCTTGGGATTGTTTTGTACCCTGTCGAGTATTGCTTATTTCAGGGCTCTTTAGGCCCTGAACGTAGAACCGTATTAAATCTTCTGCGGGTTGCTTGCGGGTTAGGCGGATGAATAAAGCTTAACGAGTTGTCTCGTGTTGTGGATGTGCGCTATGTTTGCTATGAAACAAAGTTGAATTATAACATAAATTATTGTTGAGAATAAAAAGGAAGATCGGGAAATAGTTGTAGAATAACAGAGGATTTTACTTATATGGTTGAAGTCAAAACTTTATGAAAAACTACGTGAAGCGATTGTTTTGTTAGGAATGTAATAATGTGTTTGGGACCTAGATGATAGGGAGCTATTTACTCCAAATAGGTCGTTAAAATAATGATGATGTACAGGGTGTTTGGCGCATGGACCGACATAATTTTTTGGGGGGTCTTACAATACTTTTCCCTGATAGATGCAATGTCTTAAGTTTTGTTTGTTTGTCGAAATTTCAGAGTATGAAATGTCTTAATTTTTTTTCCTTATATGAACCACATCAAGTTAACATTTTTTTAGAATACGAGTACATGACAGAATTAATGACTATTTAAAGACGTGTATTTGGGTATTTTAAGAAAAAAGTCATATCTCAACTACTGTGAAACTTAAGACATTGCGTCCATCGGGGCACAAATTGCGTAAAAACCCTCCTAAAACTAATTACCATTACTCGTATATCATTTTGTATATGTACTCGTTTTCAGAGTTACTAAATTACGTTTTAAACTTATCATCTCTGTTGAATATTATTCATTTATGGATAAGTATTCGCGTTAAAAAATATGAACTGCTCTTTCCCGCATTGGCAGTCAATCTTAATCTTCTGTAATTTGATCTGAAATCTGGCATTTAAAAGAAAATTACTGCAGAATTATAGACCTTCCTTCTCAGGCATAAGAGCTACAATTGATGCAAAATTTGACAAAGTCATTCTCCATTTAGGTTAATAAAGGTTGTGGGACGCCGTTGAATAGAAACGGTGATCGATTAGTCGTTTTTGAAATCTTTATCTAAGATCTTGATTTCTTTTTAATACAAAAAACATACAACTTCTTATTAAGTGCTTAGTCATTGAATAGACGACCTTGTCGAAATATTTTGATGTCAAAGAAAAGGGACAATCGTATCTGCGTCGTGCATTAATTAAAATTGAATGTACTGGGAATTCTATAAAATTCATTAATATGGAAGATCCGTTCAGCGATTATTTTGTTTTCATCAACCTAACTGCATTAGGCTCAATCTCCCGACAATCATGCTTTTTGGGATAGCCTATGCCAGACAGTGAGATTTTACAGGCTTATCGACCAGTCTAAATGAGGAGCAAAACAAACAGGAAATGATAACTTTAATGTTGGTAGCCTTGCTAGTTTAATACAAATAAAAAAACATAAACCGATCAGTCTTCAGAGCCTCATTTCCTTATCAGCAGGAAGTACCATCTTCTTTCACATTACGGTAATATATATGGTTTTTTTTCCATTTCATTGGTATATATGAGTAGACACTTTATCTGATAGAAGTACCCATGAACTTTGAAATCTCATTTACAATTATTATGATAGAACTGGAAAATTTGTATGACGCAAATTCTAGAAATAAGACCCAAAGAGAAGTAATGTAATCATCATCAGCTCATTAAACGTCCCCACCGAGGGGCACGAGCCAACCCGTAAGGGTGTTTAGGCCTTAGTTGTCAACGCGAACCTAGTGAGGGTTGGCCGACTTCACCGGCGCAGGCGTGCGCAGGTTTCCTCACGATGTTTTCCTTCACCGAACATATAATTTCGAAAACATATTGGTACGTGGCGGGATTCGATCCTGTATACTCCCGGTAGGAAGGCAACAGTCCACACCATTGAGCCACCGACGCTCTGTACCAAAGCAATGTAATAAATAATGTAAATTATTATAATGCATAAATTACTTTCCGTTAAAGTGAACTACTTCCCAAAACCGACCATTTCAATATAGTTGTATCAGAATACGATTATAGGGGGAACTAGAATCCATGAATCAAATCCAGTAATATTGGATGATACATTATACTGTTGCTGCACTATCCGAATGGAATACTGAATATCAATTGCTTTCAGATACAGGGTGGGGCTTTGGAGCGGATCCAGTCCGCCAGAGCTTATTTACACTCCCTGTATATTCTATTTGTTGTTTGAGTTCTGATGGAATTTTCAAATGTGAAATATTGATAATCATTTCGTATCTGCGTTTGGGATTGGATGTTGGATTTGTTGTACATGCCGCTTTATATGTAGATTATAATTTAGTTAAGGTAGATTTGCAATTTGCATATTTTGAAATTAGGATATCGAATTAATTTCGAGTCGACCGCTCGGTACAAATACTAAATCATTGCACGAAGTTATAATGAAATCTGTTGCAAGACCTTACTTAATTTTAGTATACTCAACTTGTCTTATTTAGAATCACCAACACTCTTGAAGCCTATCCTAAAGCACTTGTAATGTTAGAGATATAATAATATTAGGCTACAAAAATCCAAGCTTTTTTCATGTTTGCAATAACCTTATTCCTTGTGAATGACAGCGACTTAAGATGCATAGAAATCTTAGTAAATCTTTGTTTGCTTACCCATAAAAAAACATAAAATCAAATATGGGCTAATAAATCTAAGAGTCATGCAAATGAAATAATTCACATGTGGAAACCGTCACCATCATATTAGCTAATGATGTCCACTGCTGAACATAGACCTCTTCCAATAACTTACACTTCCACTGATTGGAAATTATCTGCATCTTTAAAAAGAAGTATGTAATTTTTTTCTTTTTTTTAGGAGATATACAGTTGATAATAGAGCATCCTAATTAAACGCCGCAACAATAATAATAAATATCCACTGACATTCACACAGCGCCATCTAGTCCCAAACTAAGCATTGGGCCTGTAATATGTGTACTAAACATCGGATAAACATACTTATATACTTTTGTTTTTTAAATACATACATGTTATACAGAAAACACCCAGACCACTACAAACAGACATGTTTATGCCTACAAATGTTTATACTGCCCTGGGATCGAACCCGGAACATTTGGTGTAAATGCCGTCGCCTTAATCATTACACCAAATTAATCGTCAATGATGCTAACTGACTAAAAGCATTAATAAATAACATAAATGTTCCTACATTTGTGTCTTGTGACAATGCTGAAGCATTACTCGTAACGTTAGTCTAATTCCTATGACAGTCACGACTCAGCGACAGTATGCAAGTGAAATGGCGCACTAATTAGAAGGTACAGCAGTTCCGGTTCCAAATTCGATTTGGCTAAATGCACTCACTGACGTCTCTAACTCTGCAGTGCAATGAGCGTTTTGAGTTACGTGCCCGAATGAGTTCGTTAAAATGCATTACAGTCCACCTATTGGGTTGCAGATGAGAGAAATAATGAATTATTCTAGAAAATATTCTACAAAAAAAATCTAGACAGGCAAGGGGACATTTGGTAATGTAAATTATACTTAGTTAACATATTTTGAATGTAAAGCATGAGAAGGGTACTAGTTAACCAGGTGAACAATTTATTATGCAAAACTAAAGGACAATTAAAAAAATGGGGGACACCTATGGCCAGCAGTGGACTGCGATAGGTTGAAGAGAGAGAGAGAAAGGACAATTCTTCAATTCGTGGCCTTTTAATTTAAACTCCTTTTTTTATAGATGCCATCCTATTTTGCTGCAGAAACGCTTTTGCTGCCGGTTATCGTAAGATTGACTGGACCAACCAGCAGTCGTGTGCATCATGATGTATCTTGCGAAATATTGAACGAAGTTTTGGCTTCTCACCACCACATGGATGAAGGAAAACATCGTGAGGAAACCATCATGCACGCCTGCGAAGAGATTCGAAGGTTGTGTATGAAGTCGTCCAATACGCACTGGGCCCGCGTGGACGACTAAGGCCTAATCACCCTATACGGAAGCTCATTATACATTCCCCACCGAGGGGCACGAGCCTACTCATAAAGGGTGTATAGGCCTTAGTCGTCCACGCGGGGCGAGTGCGGATAAGCCGACGAATAATACTTGAATCTCCTCGCAGGCGTGCGCAGTTTTCCTTAAGATGTTTTTGTTCACCATAAGAGCGTAAACGTACATAAAATTTCAAAAATGCATTGGCACGTGTACGGTCGGGATTTGAACCTGCACCCTCCAGTTCGGGAAGCAACAGTCCACACCAATGCCATCGATGCTTATTGGTGTGGACATAGACATAGTTATCCATACTTATATCTATTCTTATAGTAAAGAACCCAGCTTTACTGTCATATTAAGTAACTGTTATACTCTTAGCAGGAAGTTAAAATTTTATTACTAAATCCTACACAATTTTGGAGGAAAATACAGAGGTCAAGACTTAAATTTGATCAGGCTTAATGCACCCTCAGATGTCGACGTCTCTAAGTCCGCGAGATGAGTGAACTGAAGGACTCCAACAGGCTTGTTAAAATTCATTAATTGCTATCAACGTTCAACGTTTAGCTCCTTTAGCAATCTGTTGTTATGAAAGGAATATTCAAATTTAGTGCCAGTTAACTCAGTCAAGTTTATTATTTCCGATCAATGATTCGTTTTTGAGGCACGAATGGCGTATGTATACACATTATTATTGTTTCCTATGTTTTTTTTTTCATTTGGTGGTTATCGCTTTAGTAGTAATTTGATTGGACTTTAAATCATCCGAGGTGTATTATTTGTAGTAATGCTTAAATTTTTATATCCAAATTTTGTTTTGCTATCTGTGAAATTAGAAATTCAGGTTTTAGAATCTTCAAATTACATGCTTAATCACCTCATTGAAAAATAAACCCGAAAGATCCGTATTTCGGCGAACACGTGGAACTTTGGCTGCTGCCCGGCAGTCATTTTGCAAAACCGTGTCGGAGGTAAATAAAATTGGTTACCAAATTCAAACTTAATTTAAATTAGAAGACAACTCGTCTTTAAATTAATGTTCTTCAAATCTTACTCTACTTATCACATAAAAGCTAAAGTTCTGAAAACAGATCCCACAACAAACGCAGTTTAACCCAACAAAGCGATACACAAGTCCTCTTTCGTTTACGATGAAATATCCGCTCAAGACTTCCGTGTCTTTATTCCATATCCCACGAAACACTATCCCAGTAGGATCACAAACTGGGCCGTTATAAAATTTCCAGCCAGCCGCAGAAAGGCTACATACAGCCTTTTATTTTAAGAGTGGCTGTCGACGACAATACTCTAGTAACCATTACTAGAGGGAGTCGAGTTTGCTTCAATAAAAATAAATACAGAAGGCCGACTCCGTTTTAATGAAAATAAAAACATTTAATCTAAAAGACTTTTGCCATTACAGAATTTATACTTAATAGTCATTCTTGTATCTTCAACAAACCAGAAGAAAAAATGAATTGTCAAATTTCATAAATATTCGGCCGTCAACGAATTAGCGAAAATTTTACAAGAAATTATCATTTGAATTGTAAAATATTGTTTTTTTTTTGTTAAATAATTAAGGGATTGATTTACACAATGTTCAATTCACCACACAGTAAGTTATTGCTTTTTCGTAAAAATCAAGTAACGAGACTAAATGTGACTCGTATCAAAAAGTACAATGCTAACGATCCGAAACATTTAATGTTTATACTTTTATGTAAAACCTTAGCCAAACGAAAGCAGTTATATGACATTTTGTTTAGAGAAGACGTCCATTTAGTTATTAGAAGAAATAAGAAGTGGTGAGTTAAAGAGTTTATTAATTAAACTGACTGACAACACTGATTGTTTTTATAATTTTTATTTAAAATTTTTTTTCTTCTAAAATTGAACCAACACAAATATGACCTTCTGTACGTATTTTGTTGACGACATAGTATAACTATTAGCCGACCTAGGAGAGAATGCTTTGTTTTCGCGACTCACAACAATAAACAAGCGACCATAGGCATTACACGGTTAATATAAAATAGAGAATGTACTGGCCTTTTATTACTTCCATAATGTTGCTACTGAAAATTCTTCCATAAAAGTTGTTCTGATTGTCGTGGAAATACACGGGTCTTGGTTGCGAACGCATCGTGATTTCACTGCCTTGATAAGAGTGACGAATAAAGATAAACAAAGAAATTTCATTTTGGGTCTTGAATATAAATAAAAAAGAAACAAATGTCTAAATACTCTTAACTTTACTATAACCTCATGTGTATATTACGTACATAGTTTAAACACAGGCGCATATAGTTTTTTGACAGGATAATTATCTAATTCCAATCTGATCAATATTATTCAATGATTAGGATAACTATATATTATCTTATACACTTATTATTCTGTTCATATCAAGAATATTCAATAGTGTTTAGAAAAAATTTTTTTCCTTTATTTCTTACCCATATAAAAAATGTGGAAAAATCATTCTGCAGTGTCCTCAACCTCGTTAAAATTATTTATACTGTATATTTTAAAACACTGTGGATGAAAATTCTCGTAGGTCTTGGCACACGTTTTTGTGTTGTTCTTACGTAAAATATTCACTTAAACTTTTAAATGTATTGTCAATGTTTAAGTCTCGTTTAATCTTCATTCAACATATTTGAAAGTGATAGTAATGGATAAGATGAGTAATGGAACAAGGATTTATGGATTTTAATCGGCATCTTAGGTTAGCAGTAGTTGGTTAGTGCCATCATCATCTCAGCTCATTGTATGGCACGGTAAGGTTGTGTACAGGCCTTAGTCGCAGGCCCAGCGCGGATTGGCCAACATCACGCACAACATTTCAATCTCTTCGCAAGTATCCTCTCGACGTTTTCCTTCACCGTAAGACCGTCGAATAAACGTGCATATATTTCGAAAATTGAACCTGCACCTTCCCGATCGGAAGGCAATAGTCCACACCAATGTGCCACCGACGCTCTGAATCGATTTTTTTTTCACTTAGCCTTAGCTTGGCTTTGAGCCGGTACCAACAATAACAGTGTTGCTATTCTGACAGTTATTGACTAAAAGTAACGCAAATTTCAGAATATTCTTCACAAAATGTCTCAGTTTAAACTCTATCTTACTGTAAGAATGTTTGATTTACATTTATCATCAAACACTGTCCTATACAGTATTAATTAATGCCTTAACACCTACTACTACCTACAAATGCTTCAATCTTACAAGGTCAATATCAAATGTTTTACGAAAATATTAACTGATTCACCAAATAAAAAAACCCTGTAATGAGTATAACAACATAATGTCGTACGCTACTGAAATAAACGGCGTTTTTTTCTATGGACCGTAACAAAAGTCAGGTTTATCAAGTGAAAACGCATAAAGTTTTATCTGTGTATAAATTAGGAGGGTTGAACAAAAAGCCTAAAGCACAATTGCTATTCGACCCACCTCGCGTTCAGTATGTACTAATCGTAAATAAATCTTGAGAAAGTAGCGAGCCAGTAAATTGAACGCGTGACTCGGACGGTAGGCTGGCTACGCACTCATGATTTATAATATTTAAATTAAGTTATTTCATCTAAGGCTTATACATTAAAAATGATCAATTTTACTATACTAAAAATAATAAAATATCTACAGACATTCACACAGCGTCATCTAGTCCAAGTTAAGCGTGAAGCCTGTATTAGGGTACTAAACAAGGATAAACATACTTATATATTTTTTTGTAAAAACATATTATACATAGAAAACACCCAGACCATTACAAACAACATGTTCATGCACAAAAATGGTTGTACTGCCCGGGAATCGAACCCGGAACCCTTGGTGTTGCAGCCGACGTCTCAACCGCTACACAAAATGGGTCGTCAACCTAATAAATAAATAAATGGCGTGAAACAATGCGCGCGTTGAGTTTCTTCAAGTCAGTAAGTAACTCATAGTATTTTCGATTCACTCTCCATTTTTTTAGGTTGGCTTTCTCTCGTAGCTCCTATGAAGTAAAAATTGTACATTAGTGCTTCGTTTTTCTGCTATTTTATTTTAATTTAATATATTTTTCTTATTTTAAAAATGTAATATAATAAAGGCGTCGGTGGTTTAATGATGTGGACTGCCTTCCTATCTGGAGAGTGCAGATTCTAATCTCGCCACGTACCAATGTGTTTTCGAAGTTTCGAAATTAAGTACATGTACGATTATCTGACGCTCTAACGGTGAAGGAAAACATCGTGAAGAAACCTGCGCAGGCATGCGAAGAGAGTAATGCGTGAAGTCGGCCAATCCACACTGGGCCTGCGGACGTCGACATGTACAACTAATGCTAATCTTTACACCCTTTACGTTTAGGCTCGTGCCCCCTCCGTGAGGGCTTTTAATGGACCAATGATGATGAAAAAAAATAACATAAAAAAATGCCTATAAAATAAATAAATATTTATTTATAAGTTGGTATAAGTGTCCCACGAACGAAAAAAGACACCAAATGTCTTAATATTTACCCGGCCTTATGCGTAGTCTAATAATCAGGTGAACAGTTTATGTTTAATAGTACCATTTGTTATTCGTAACACTTTATGCATGTCACTCTATAAAGTTTATTACAATGTAGTAAGCAATAGTTACGAGTTTATGTGAGCGATAATTAAAGTTAAGACCTTAATATTTGAATAGAGCACTATGATAACTAAGAGCAGACAGACATAATTCATTAGAATACATCAGTCAATGAATTGGTGTCAATTCATTTAACATTGAGTGATCAAAAACTTGCTGGACTTACTGTTGAGTACAGACATGGAATCAAGAGATTTTGAATTGTTTTTCTGCCCTACAATATCCGCCGGGAACGTCAGCGGCTCATTGGTGTGGTGTTCCATTCTGGAACGAGCAGGTTCGATTTTCGTAATTATATGCCCGTTTATTGGACGCTCTTACCTTAAAACATCACGAGGAACCTGCGCGCACTTACGAAGATTCAAAGGTTGTGTGTGAAGTCGGCGAATCCGCACTGGGCCCGCGTGGATGACTACGGCCTATAAACCAATAACTGGTAGGCTCGTATCCCTCGATGGGGATGTATAACAAGCTGAGATGATGATAATGATGAATAGCATTCGAGCTAGTAAATTAATGTTATTAAACGAGTTAGGAGTTGTAATGTACACTTTAGGATACCTACTAGGTGACAGTGGTTACTATATGGTTGAAAATGAAAAAATATATATTTCAGTTCTTCACACAAGAAGAATACATATAAATATTGACAATCTCCTCAGTGCTTCAATTGTATCTATTACATTACTTGGAGTATCTTCGGTATTTAACTTATTTGTAGGCTCAATAGTGACTCGTCTTACTGAAGAAAAAAGTAAATTTCGAGTCAGGTCACCTTGGAAAATAATACTTTGACCATAAAAAAATACTATAGCCTCAATCAAGACAAGGTACTTGGACTATGGGTAATAAACAACGCATAAACATACCTCCAGAAATATACTAGGTGGCCTAGCCCTGCAACGCCTTAAGCCGAAGTTCGAGTCCTATTCTGGGAGGCCTACATTTTGGGCGGATCGCCATCTGCGCCCACCACTTGTTCAGTGAAGCTTAAAAAGCCCTACGCGATCAACAACGAGAAAATATGGATATTAAACAACGGATAGACATACGTTGATACATATTTTTTTAAATACATACATATTTTATATAGAAAACACCCAGACCAATACAAACAGACATGTTTGTACTGCCCGGGGATCGAACCCGGTGTAATAGCCGTCGTCTCGATCATTACATCAAAAGGGTCGTCAAATATTCAATCAATCTCGCTATATAGTAACTGTTTCTTTCAATACGTCTATGTCATGCTCAAGCATGTCACATATCAACACTGTCCCGCTCATTTTAGAACATTAAATAGTAAAAAATAAATGTATGTACTACACGTGGGTTGAACTTGCTGCGGTATATATATTTCAATTACACCAAAACATGATTTATGTCATCATCATCATCATCGTCATCAGCTCATTAAACGTCCCCACCGAGGGGCACGAGCCTACCCGTATAGGGTGATTAGGCCTTAGTCGTCCACGCGGGCCCAGTGCGGATTGGACGACTTCACACACAACCTTCGAATCTCTTCGCAGGCGTGCATGAAGGTTTCCTCACGATGTTTTCCTTCACCGTATGAGCGTCGGATAACGTACATATATTTTCGAAATTCGAAAATACTTGGTACGTGTCGGGATTTGAACCACAGCCCTCCCGGTAGGAAGGCGACAGTCCACCACTGAGCCACCGACGCTCTATGATTTATGTAAAAATCAAAAATTACTATTCATGATCTATAGATATAATAACGTTTACCTAACCGTTCATAAGCTGCCAACGCGGTAGACTGTTTATTTGTTATTTAACCTGTCTATCCCTTTTAGCCGTGGCACGTGTTATTTCGTTGTACCTATCATTTTTGTTACGCAGGTACGCGTCAGATATAATGTCTACCATGACGAAATAAATAAATAATTTCTTTTTGTGCTACCAAAACTTAGTTTCAGGTATTGCCCGCCTGTTTACGCAAATGCGTGGGCACCTCAACCACAAATAAATATTCAAATCTTGCATAACATACGTAATATAATGGGTGTTTTCTATGTATATATATATATATACATAAAAAAGTATATAAGTATGTTTATCCGTTGTTTAGGATCCATGTTACAGGCTAATGCGTAGTTTGGGGCTAGATGGCGCTGTGTGAATGTCTGTGGATATTTATTTATGTATTTATAATATTTATTTCAAAATTAAGGAACTCCTCTCTCTCTCTTCAACCTAATGCAGTCCACTGCTGGACATAGGTCTCCCCCATTTTGCGCCAGATATCCCGGTACTCCGCTTTTCTCATCCAGCTTCCACCAGCGACTCTCTCTCATGCAATCGAAATCTAAAATCTCATTTGTAATACNCTACAATATTCGTCGGAGCGTCAGTGGCTCATTGGTGTGGTGTTCCAATCTGGAACGAGCAGGTTCGATTTTCGTAATTATATGCCCGTTTATTGGACGCTCTTACCTTAAAACATCACGAGGAAACCTGCGCACACCTACGAAGATTCAAAGGTTGTGTGTGAAGTCGGCTAATCCGCACTGGGCCCGCGTGGATGACTACGGCCTATAAACCAATAACGGGTAGGCTCGTATCCCTCGATGGGGATGTATAACAAGCTGAGATGATGATAATGATGAATAGCATTCGAGCTAGTAAATTAATGTTATTAAACGAGTTAGGAGTTGTAATGTACACTTTAGGATACCTACTAGGTGACAGTGGTTACTATATGGTTGAAAATGAAAAAATATATATTTCAGTTCTTCACACAAGAAGAATACATATAAATATTGACAATCTCCTCAGTGCTTAAATTGTATCTATTACAATACTTGGAGTATCTTCGGTATTTAACTTATTTGTAGGCTCAATAGTGACTCGTCTTACTGAAGAAAAAAGTGTAAATTTCGAGTCAGGTCACCTTGGAAAATAATACTTTGACCATAAAAAATACTATAGCCTCAATCAAGACAAGGTACTTGGACTATGGGTAATAAACAACGCATAAACATACCTCCAGAAATATACTAGGTGGCCTAGCCCTGCAACGCCTTAAGCCGAAGTTCGAGTCCTATTCTGGGAGGCCTACATTTTGGGCGGATCGCCATCTACGCCCACCACTTGTTCAGTGAAGCTTAAAAAGCCCTACGCGATCAACGAGAAAATATGGATATTAAACAACGGATAGACATACGTTGATACATATTTTTTTAAATACATACATATTTTATATAGAAAACACCCAGACCAATACAAACAGACATGTTTGTACTGCCCGGGGATCGAACCCGGTGTAATAGCCGTCGTCTCGATCATTACATCAAAAGGGTCGTCAAATATTCAATCAATCTCGCTATATAGTAACTGTTTCTTTCAATACGTCTATGTCATGCTCAAGCATGTCACATATCAACGCCCCGCTCATTTTAGAACATAAAATAGTAAAAAATAAATGTATGTACTACACGTGGGTTGAACTTGCTGCGGTATATATATTTCAATTACACCAAAACATGATTTATGTCATCATCATCATCATCGTCATCAGCTCATTAAACGTCCCCACCGAGGGGCACGAGCCTACCCGTATAGGGTGATTAGGCCTTAGTCGTCCACGCGGGCCCAGTGCGGATTGGACGACTTCACACACAACCTTCGAATCTCTTCGCAGGCGTGCATGAAGGCTTCCTCACGATGTTTTCCTTCACCGTATGAGCGTCGGATAACGTACATATATTTTCGAAATTCCAAAATACATTGGTACGTGTCGGGATTTGAACCACAGCCCTCCCGGTAGGAAGGCGACAGTCCACACCACTGAGCCACCGACGCTCTATGATTTATGTAAAAATCAAAAATTACTATTCATGATATATATGGATATATAACGTTTACCTAACCGTTCATAAGCTGCCAACGCGGTAGACTGTTTATTTGTTATTTTAACCTGTCTATCCCTTTTAGCCGTGGCACGTGTTATTTCGTTGTACCTATCATTTTTGACGCAGGTACGCGTCAGATATATTATGTCTACCATGACGAAATAAATAAATAATTTCTTTTTGTGCTACCAATAACTTAGTTTCAGGTATTGCCCGCCTGTTTACGCAAATGCGTGGGCACCTCAACCACAAATAAATATTCAAATCTTGATCATAACATACGTAATATAATGGGTGTTTTCTATGTATATATTATATATATATATATATATATATTATATATATATATATATATATATTATATATATATATATATTATATATATATATATATATATATATATATATTTGCGCCAGATATCCCGGTACTCCGCTTTTCTCATCCAGCTTCCACCAGCGACTCTCTCTCATGCAATCGAAATCTAAAATCTCATTTATAAATACCACCATAACAGTGGCAATACTATTTAGTCTAGCTGGATTACGGGCCGAAAGGTATAAGAAGCAGTTCAATTATAAAGTTACAATAGCATTATAAAGCTGCAGTTGCTACTTATCACCCGTTTAATTATCTACTTGATTACTTGAGACCCGAACTTGAATAACAAATAAAGCAATAAGGCCGCCTTTGTACTTTCTATGTTTTCATCATCATCATCATCAGCTCATTAAACGTCCCACCGAGGGGCACGAGCTTACCGTATAGGGTGATTAGGCCTTAGTCGTCCACGCGGCCCAGTGCGGATTGGACGACTTCACACACACCTTCGAATCTCTTCGCAGGCGTGCATGAAGGTTTCCTCACGATGTTTTCCTTCACCGTAAGAGCGTCGGATAACGTACATATGTTTTCGAAAATTCGAAAATACATTGGTACGTGTCGGGATTTGAACCTCAGCCCTCCCGGTAGGAAGGCGACAGTCCACAATACTGAGCCACCGACGCTCTATGTTCTATGTTTTATTGTCAATGAACTTTAAATTGTTGATTGTCTCGATATTGTACAAAAAAGAATATTCTATCTATCTAACCGATAAATTCGCATAAAAAGCCTCCGCCGCCTCTAATTTTTCTCAATCAATCCATCTTACTAATCAGCAAGGTTAAGTGAGAGATTACAAGCGATCTGTCTCAATCTTCAGCCAAATTATCACGTTACTAGGTCAAAGAGTACGGGATTAGGCATGTCAGTCACGTCTACTGAATGACTCTATGGTACTGAAGACGGACGCCATTTTGCTGTCGGGAAATTGGGCAACGTAGACTTGATTGCTTTGCCGGCAAAATATTATATGTTTGCCCATAAATGTCTGATAATCCTCATTTGTAGATCATTAATGTTCGTTCATATATGTTTTGATATAGAGATCTATAAATCTTGATGAATCAAATTCAAAGTGTTAAAAATCGCTTACTTGAGGATTAACAATAACCATTTTAAATTGATATCAATTTTTCAAATAACATAGTATTAATAATTTATAAATGTTTAATATTACATACATTAAAAAATGGAGATACAAATATTCCGATATCGATTACTAAAAAAAATTTATAATGAACTAATATTATTTTATCAAACTTATCGTACAAAATAAAATATATTAATCTCTCTGCAAATCAAGGCTAGATTTTAAATGATGTTCATGATTCATACAAAAATCCAACTAATAAAAAACAACTTACAGATCGAATCATCAGCTTTTTATACGTCCCCACCTAGGGGCACAAACCTTCCCGTATAGGGTGTATAGGCTTTAGTCGTACAAGCAGGCCCAGTATGGATTGGCCGAATTTCTTAGTACGGTTTCCTCGCGCAATGTTTATTTCAACATGAGCGTAAGATAAATGTAAAAATAATTTTGAAAATATGAAAATACTATGGTACGTGACGAAATTTGAACCTGCCCCCTCTAGACCGGAATAAATTATAAATAAATAAATATCAACCGACATTCACACAGCGCCATCTAACCCAAGTAAGCGTGAAGCTTGTGGTATGGGTAGTAAACAAAAACATACTTCTATACTTTTTTTGTAAATACATACATATTATACATAGAAAACAACAAGACCAATACAAACAGACATGTTCATGCACATAAATGTTTTTACTGCCTGGGGATCGAACCCGGAACCCTTAGTATATTGGCCAACGTCTCAACCATTACGCCAAATGGGTCGTCGGAAGGCAACAGTCCACACCAATGAGCCCCCGACAGATCTAATATATTGCAAAAATTGTCACTTATCATTAACCTCCAATCCCTAACCTACATGCACCTTCGCCGTTATCTTTAACAAGTTACAGTAAATAGCAAAGTCATAAAAACAGAACACATGCGACATCACTTTCCACCTAATCCAACTTGGCAGTTCCTAATCTTAGCGCAATATAACTCGGACCCTAAGTCCAACACCTAATAAAAACTACTAGAACCGTTATCTGGGTTATTGCTGTGTTTGCGAAGGGAAAACGATAAAAAGACATGAAAGAAAACGTTGGAATCAATAACCGGATTAGGTTAGAAAACTTTTGCATTGGCGCGGTGACTTCGTCTTGGTCTTTTTGAAATAACTTGTTGAAACAGCTGTTTGTATTGATGATATGAAGTTAAGTAACTCTTTCTTTTAATAGATCTATTTCAGTTGTTCTATGAGAATTATTTATAATATATACTACGTTTAACAAGCAGATAATGGCAAAATTCAAATTTAATTTTGCATAGTTTACAAGATTATATTATTTCTTATTTGCTCAACTAAGGCTAATCGACTAATATTAGAAAATATATTATTAGACTCCTCCTGGAGATGTCTCAACAAAGGACGATTTATGAGAGTATAATCGAGTCATAGAATGGTTTCAAAAGCTTCAGATTATTTTCTTTAAACAAATATACCTAAATTCAAAAGCTGTTCAAAAAAAAAGTGCTCAAATTTAATTAATAGACTATAAAGTAAATAACATCTCAATCAAGCTGTGGTAACATCTTTAATTCCGTACGAGTACTAAATACCGGGAATAGCTGAAAAGTACATCGCAATGCTTGTAATTGTATTAATCCACTCATAGTCTTTCTGGTTTTATGACTCGGCAAGTTCAGAGAGCAAGAGTCATAAACCTGTTGTTGCGATGAGTATGTTTTCAACGGGAATTTTTATTGGCCAATACGTTTTATTACGAATATTAGCGCAAATGAGAACAATGCGTGGATGTTACTATTAAAAACATTACCTCCTAGAAGCTTTGGATGAGTTATTCTGAACATTTATTGATTGAAGAATGGTCCATCTCAATTTAGGTAAAAGCTCAGGTTAGTTAATTCGCAAAAATTAACGTTTTTTATTGCTTTTCTTCCTTGATAAGGATCATGAACTTATTCGCTACTTAATAACAAACTGCAAAGAAATTGCACGAAGGTTGTGTGTAAACGGACAGATACGAAAATATCTTATAATTATGGCGAGGCTTTATTTTGCATTCAGTTCACTTAATAGTCGGGATGTCATCGTCATCTCAGCCGTAGCATTCCACAGCTGGTCATAATCCCCTATTAGTTATGCCACAAAGATCGATTGTCCGCTTAATACATCCAGCTTACTGCCTGCTATCTTCCATAGATCATTAGCCCACCTAGTCTCACACCTCACACTGGCATCCTACACTGCTCTTAAATGTGGACTCCATTCTTGAATCTTTCTGCCCCAGCGTACGTTAGGTATGCGATACATATAGCCGGCCCATTGCCACTTTACATTGAGATGGAAGGGATCCCAACCTATACCATAACCGAATAACGAAAGAGGCTCTGACCAACCGCCAACACACCCTGAACTCCCAGTGTGACGGTCAAAGGCTAGAAATTCAACGATAATTAGCCGAGGTGGCCCAGTCAGGCATGGAATTGTGCAGCTGCAATGATGATAATGATTAACATTTAAGTCCGTGAACTGAAAAACGTGATTAAGAAATTTCAAAAGTAGTATTCCACTTCTTTTCTCATTATTAATTATTTATAAAGAAACCTTTTCTAGATTACTCATCGATGAACGAACGCACTGACCTCTTCTTTGCCATCGAACTCTCATTTTGGTGGGCCAAAAAGTGAGGAATATTTATAACCACTGTATATTTTAATTATTTACCATGCCAAACACGCTTGAGTCTGCAAACGAAAGATACAATGTCCCAAGCCGGGTCCGTCAGAAGTGAATGGCGCCTGATTGTGAATTAACAATTTGCTAGCGCGAGAATTGCTCGATCGAGGTGGCAGGCGCGACTGCTGACTGCAATTTCGCCTCGCGCTACGCGGCTTTTACAAGATATAGTTAAAGTTTTATTTTAAATTTTATTTATTAATTCAAATTGTTTATTATTATTAATGATGAATGTATAAAATATTTGAAAAATGGTTTCAAGCGATCATCAACGAACACCAGTATGAAAGGATGTAATGGACTAAGTGTTTTTACAAATCTCAGTGGGTTTATCTATAATATGTTTACCCGTCTTTTTATTGTTTGTTTATCCGTTGTTAAGATCACATTATTTAAATTAGTCCATTAGGCCGGCTCTACATATAATTGAATTTTCTATGATAGCGTAGTAATTCTATGTGAGTCCTGAGATTATCAAAAAAAGTCAATTGAATATTTTAGATAGAATACGTTCACAAAACAAAATCAAAAGGACACATACAGATATATTAGCTATCTGTAGGTAAAAGTCCCTTTAAAATCAGTCCAGGTGTTTTAAAGACCTACCTTAACAAACAATTGATAATGATAAACGGACAATGGATTTTGTTTGATTTGATAACTACCAAACTCTTTATATAAAACGCTCTAATTATTTTTTTATAAAACTGTTTGTTATTTATCTTGAGTATCTTTACCAAAGGTCATTCAACTAATGCTGTAAAACTAATTTACTGACACCGCATATCATGGCAGTACCTGCTTCGAAATTACACCTCAACTAAGATATCGTGTTCTGCGTTAAAAATTCAATGTACACCGGCGGAATGGGCCGTCGTCTGTCATTATTTAGATTGTAAAAGCGAATGAACATCCCGCGTATGAACTGTAAAACTGCGGGTACCATTTTATGTTTCTGTACTCCTGGTGCTACCGTTTTACGGGCGGAAAAATTATGCTGTTGCACGGAGCACCGTTAAACTTTCAACAAGGTACTGTCGGTAACAATAGACGTAAAAATTTTATTTATTCAATCACTTGTGCACGCAGTGATACAAATAGATAATAAAACGCATGAGTAATTTGGTACAAATGGTCTGCTTAGTTAATTATGTAAAATCTTTCAGCATAACCAAAAAGATAAAATAATTGTGAGATTAACTAACAGCTATGTGAACAGTTAGCGTTGGTAACAATAGACGTTAAAATTTATTTATTTTATTTATTAAGCCACTTGTACACACAGTGGTACAAATAGATAATAAAACGCCTGGAAAATTTGGTACAAATGGTCTGCTTATTTGATTATGTAAAATCTTCCAGCAGATCCAATTTTGTTGTTGGATTAAGAAATAGTATGCTATGTGAACAGTGAACCCTAATTTATTATTTACTCCCTTTACTGGACTAGCAATATGTGTGTGCAAAAAAAAACCAAACACACCGGGTTTTGGTATATGTGGTTGGTAAACAATCAGAGAATCACGAATCAGACGTATAAAAGTATTGAGTTAGTAGCTCTAGTTAAAACCAATTGCTTTTTCATTTACTTTTCATCGAGTAAATTTATCAGATAATTCTTTAAATTCATCTCGTTGTAGAAAAAGAAACAACCAATTAACTGAGACCTGTTGATCGCATACCAAAAAAATAACAACTCTTTTCCTTATTTCAGAAATGCCTTTGTAAGCTGAGAAGTGAATCTTGACCCTCGTTAGTGAGCAGAAAACCTTCTTTCAGCAGATGCAGACACCTCATAATTCACACTTTTGGAAGAAATGTTCCTGTGATTGCAAATTGAATTGCTTGCAAAGGAAAGTTTGAGCATTATTTCCATAATATCGAAAATAGGATCGATTTCAACACATCTTTTTCTACTTCTATATCGAGAGATCGTCACCACTGCTGAGGTATATAGCGTATTCAAAATACATTTATTGCAACGGGTGGTGCTCAACAGAAACAATAGATTATTTATATGTATACAATAGACGAATATTTATCGGATAAAGATGTTTTGCACATACTTTCCAGTTACAAAATCTTTAATAAATTATTGTAAAAGCTATGTGTAGGTATATGACAAAACTCTGTAACCACTGATTTAAAAGATTAAAAGAATAACTCGAGTTTCATGCCGGCTCTTCTCGAAGATCCTAAGTATTCCGAACCGAAGGTAAAGTCACAATAAAATATGATAATAACAACAATTGACGATTCAAAAGCATATGTAACAAACAGATTGATTTGCATAAAGAGTTTTTTCTTTCTTTCATTGTATCTGGAATCCAATTAATTCCACTAGTCCGTACTAACTATAGGCATAACGAATATCTGTGGCGCGCTCGGTGCCGCGTTGGTGATAAATTCAATAAATTTAATATTATTTTTGACTTTGACCTCTTTAATACTAGTGTGGCGAGGAATGCTATGAGCAGGAATTTTTTTGAAAGTACCCAAATTTAGATAATTTCTTGTGTTGGTTTTGTGTTGGCTCATCTGTTGTATTTTAATTGTTTCATTTTATTACGCATTCGGATGTTTTTTTCTATATATTTTTTTTATTTGTGAGGACCTTTAATTGGCTTCCTGTTGTTACATGTGTATATTTTTGTTTCGTAGCTGTTGGTCTTCCTATGAAATAAATAATTTATTTCACCACTCAAGTGTAGATAGCACATGCATTTTCCTTACCAGTATCAAAAGTTTATGAACATTTGATTTTGGTTGAGAGGTCGGCTGCAACACCAAGAGTTCCGTATTCGATCCCCGGGCAGTACAAACATTTGTGTGCATGAACATGTCTGTTTGCAATGGTCTGGGTGTTTTCTATGTATAATATGTATGTATTTACAAAAAAATATATATAAGTATGTTTATCCGTTGTTTAGTACCCACAATACAGGCTTTACGCTTAACTTGGGGCTAGATAGCGCTGTGCGAATGTCAGTGGATATTTATTTATTATTATAAAAAATGTGCAATTAGCACAATAGAGTAACTAGGGATAGTGCTACTCAATAATGCAATGTCTAAAAATCTACGTAAGCACAGACAAAATTTTGTTTCTCAATTCCATCCCCATTCTGAAGTACTTCAAGATTTCGCTTGTTTAATATTACCTTACATTTTGTATTCTGATATCAGTATTGTTCATCAAATAAATAATATACTAGCCCAATACTTCAATTTACAACAACACATATTTTCTCCAAAATCTTTAAATGACGTCAATGACACTTAACAAGTAGTATTTCTGAAAATACAAATGATCCGTCTTAAATATCCAAACAGCTATCAAATATCATATTTTTAAGCAATTAAAACAACCACTTTGCGCGGCCAAGAAAGGGCCCGAATAATATAATTAGAAGGATTCAGAGTTCGCAAATTGCTAAAGGTCTCTTATTTATACCAGAGTTAGGCGAGGATTCGCTCAGCGAATTTTAATTTTGTAATGCAAAAGCAGACGTTGTAATTTCAAAATCCTATTCTGTTGAAGTCGCTAAGATATCTTAATACGAAATCCAAGTTTTTTAGTTAAAATTAATACTTGAAATACAAATTGTTTGTAGCCTATTAAAATTATTCTATAAAACCTATAGTGACGTCAGTTCGGATGTAATACCGGATGACCGCAATGTTTGCGGAGCGAATGTGATGTTTCAGTGGCAATAGTCCGGATAATGTAAATAACCGAAAATCTTCAATACGACTATCCTTTTATATTTCGTTTTTCTATCCAATTTTGTGGAACTGCTTTAATTAAGCGTCAACGTTTTCTTAAAAGATTTTTTGGTACTGAAATTACACTCATTAAGACTATTGTTTTTAAGTTGTTAACATGACAACCAATCTAATGCCATAAAAAATATTAAAGGTATATTAGCATTATCCATGTGTGGTGATTAAGACAAAACTCTTTACTATTGTAAGAGATCCTAAGCTTTAAGTCAAACGAAGCCCTAGTCAAACTTCATTACTATCCGTGCCCTCGAGATGCTATCAATATCTGCGTATACATCATGTATTACAATTCTTTTAACATTAATCTTATAAGTAATATCAGATTCATAGTGGTGTGAGCTGCACATGTGATCCCCGGTTTTCGGTGAGGAAGGCCCGTATTCTAGAACGAGACTCAACGTTAAGTTAGAAAGGGATAACGCTATATACGATAAATAGCGGCATCCCTTTCTAACTCTATTTAAGTAAAGATCAAGTCTTGAGGCTCGCTCTAGAATACGAGCTTAAGAGTTTATAATCGCCAAACATAATGATAAAAAGTATGATTCGTGATATGCTCACAAAACAATCGAAAAAAGTGTTCCCAATGCAGTGACAACACATGTACACATATTTCGAATTTCGAACACATTTACCGAAACAAAAGAGTACAAACTACTCTCTTCGGCGGTTCGTGTTTGAGGCGCAGATGGCGTATCTACCTTTATATATACAGAATATCATTGTCGCCAAAATGTTTTGCGTGAAATCTAAATAAACTCATAAACGATCATCAGAATAACACCGCAAACACAATCGCAGAATCTCAAATATAATTCAAAAAGTAGTATGCTCAGAAGAAACGGTGATGTTTTCATTTCATAACCGAACAGAACTTTTCTCATTTTAACTTATACTTTTTTATCTTTGCCAGGAGTTCCCTTAAATTTACTACCAAGTGATCCCGATGTTTAGTGACTTTGAATAAACTGCTAAGGTCATTTTAATGTTTTATTTTTTCGTTACCTATTAACTATCTTTGACAATTTTTTATCGCATGTGCTGAAAATAGGCTTATTATAACGACTAACATATGAATACTGCGATTTTGATTACCAGTTTTGTATGTCCTTTTTTATTGGTATTTTAGATAATAAGAAAGAAAGAAAGCAAAATATTTCATCATCAGTTCATTAACCGTCTCCACCGAGGGCACGAGCTACCCGTATAGGTGATTAGGCCTTAGTCATCCACGCGGGCCCAGTGCGGGTTGAAAAACTTACGCACAACCTTTGAGTCTCTCGCAGGTGACGCAGGTTTCCTCACGATGTTTTCCTTCATTCATGTGGTGGTGAGAAGCCAAAACTTCGTTGTTTTGGCTTCTCACCACCGTCTAAGGCGTCGATAACGTACATATAATTTCGAAATTCGAAAACACATTGGCACATGACGGGATTTTAACGCTCAGCCCTCCGGTAGGAGGCAACAGTCCACACCATTGAGCCACTCGACGCTCTCATAAAAATTTACTGGCCAGGAGATTAATACAATGTAGTAGTACAACCATTATTGATTATAAATCCTAGTACTTTAGTAATAGGTTTTACGAGTATCTTTAACAGTTATGTAGCCTAAAGATAAGTGTGTATCCTATCTTATGGTAAATGACAACCACCACTCATAGACATCTGCAATGCCAACGTAAGCAAGTTATTTAATCCTACTATGAAGGGGAAGACGTCGTAACCATTGGGTGCCGTAGCTGGGAGATCGTTCTATAGTTTGCACGCACGTTGTAGGAACAATTGATATAAACGGACTGTTTGTACAGAAATAATCCTAGGTGATTTTGATGTACCTTAGCACAGCGATAAGCCGTACGATGGTGAGCAAATGGCATCGGCATGATGTTAAAAAATCTCCGCATCACTCCCCATAAAAACACTTTAGAATACACAAAGAGATTTAAAGTTTATCCATCGGTCCTACTTCCTTTTGAGATCAGGATCACTGTAAATTCAAACAGCTAATAATATTGTATATGTTTACACAGAAATCTTAAAGAAACCCCAACTACCACCTTTTGCATTTACCACTGAACATCAATCACGCGACAAAATCTTGCCTAGCCTGAATCAATAATAAAGTGTAACAGACATTTCTCTATAAATACAATATTGACGCCAATGACATGCAAAAATGAACCCTATCCGTTAAACATTAGCGGTTATGTAACTGTTTAAGTAAAATTGCCTCAAGTATTGGATAATTGAGTAATCCATCATATCAGTGGAACTTGCTCACCTGGCGCGCGACGGATCGGCAACCGACAGATTGCGACCTTTCAAATTGATAAGTGTTGTTGGCATCTCCTATTTTATACATTCCTAATAGCTCTCGGTTTCTTGATTACGAACCGATCAGAAAATCTTGATTGGAATACATTAGTAGTCGGTAACGAGTCGCTGAACACTTAAATTTTGCTTCGGTTCTTACAAAAGTGTCAATTGTGAAGTTTAATTCTCTTTGAAGCTCCTCTTTTCTATAGAAGTTTAGGAGAACCAAGCTGATATACCACGTAATCGAAGTGTCCGTCTGAGTAGTTGTTCGCTCTAGTTGCAGTAGTCCGGTTGTTTTTCGGTTGACCGGACTACTGCAACTTTTTAGTTGCAATAGTTCGGTTCGACTGAGCACCGGACTGTTGCTACTTATTAAGTAGTAACAGTTCGGTTAATAAACAATATTATATTATATATTTCATTTGTTTACTAGCAATGCCGCATGAATTTACCGCTTTTACTCGTACGAGGGCTGCCTTTTAAGCGGTCGTTCCCGCTCGTCACTTCTAATTAAACTAAACATAAAAAAACTATAGCTTTACCTTGGTGATGGGAGAGTATTACCTTGACTGTTTCGCAAGAATATATTTTTTTGACAATTAAGTATTATATTTCTATGAGTATTATAGTTATCATTCTTCCCTCTTCAACCTATGGCAGCCCACTCTCAGGTCTCCCCCGTTTGCTCACCTGATATAAATAAAAAATGTGTTGTTCAAAAATGTACTAGGAGACCATAATTATATCGGAGATGTCTGATTAATACTTTTCAGTGAACAGCATTTTTCATCAGTTCAATAAATTCATAAATTGTTCACATCAAAACCCCTAGTACTTTTTTGTAATATTCCTAAGAGTAATCCATGCTTTCATGCATCCATCCTGATTCCACCCATTCCATTCCTAGTCGTTAACACCCACCAATCCACATGGGCCCGTATGGTTGGTTACGGCCCAATGTCCTTGGCCCTGCAGTGGGTTCTAATAGTCTGATGATAATGAGTGTTCATTTATTTTCAGGTATTCATATGCTTTACGATACTATCCTATTATTGTAGGTCTTAGGTTTTAATCGTTGTATTTTTGCCAATAAACCATATAAATATTTATGGACATTGATAACTAAAATCATATAATTGTATAAAAATATAAACGGGTAAATGCGGTAAATACATGCTAGTAAACAAATGAAATATAATAAGATAATATCGTTTATTAACCGATCTGTTACTACTACATAAGTAGCAACAGTCCGGTGCTCAGTTCGAACCGAACTATTGCAACTAAAAAGTTGCAGTAGTCCGGTCAACCGAACTACTGCTACTAGAGGGTTGTTCGTCGTTTTTATCGAATGGTGGTTGTTTTGAATCGCCTCAATGCCAGTGATTTGTATTTCCAAATGTAACGACCACCGTAGTGGCAGGCAGAACTGACAACTTAACGTGCTCTCCGAAACACGGAATCATCCTTTTTTTCAGATCATTAGGTGATTTAGCCTGCATTTTCCGAACTAAAAATCCCACCAGCGCTGTTGTGTGCTAATTAAATCATAATAACATTCATTATACCAAGAAGACTACACACAACAGCATAAGCTGAGGCAGGATCCTTTTCTGTTTGTTTTGTCGCCCTTAGATATTATGTGATTTCTATGATGTTAATATGACTGTTTCCATTTCTTGTAATTGTGTAGTATTTTTTATTTAGTCCATACATATTTTCTTTCTTTCACAAGTAAATCTATTATACGCTATCACCGTCGGATTTATACCCACTTTGAAATAGCGATGTATGTATATTCAACGCTCATATCAATAGATCACGGAAGTTATAATAGGCATGATGACTGGGTCCTGAAATCGTAAGAACTATTTCATATTATTACAAATCTGGGTTAAATATAACGATGTGCTTACTCTCAGCTCGAAAACTCATGTTTTATGAATTTTATTAATTTTCAAAGTTAGATGGGCAAGTCCATTTTTAAAGTACATTAATTGTCAAAAATGTGTTAACAAAAGGATAACACATACAATTTAAAGCAACTTTTGCTATGAAACCGTTTTAGTAAACGCAACATTTAATATAAGTTGTAGTACAAAATTCACAAACTATGCGTACTAATTACTGATGCGTGACGTCATAACTAGGTAGCCATTTGTATGAAGCGTTTTTGGGAAAGTCCATTAATGAGCTTTTAGAATCAGAAAATCTCTGCGAGTTTTAATGTTACCGCAGTAATTTTTTTACCAATGTTTCTATTATTATGCGGTCCATCGATATAATAACAGAAAAAAAAATTGTCATCATCCCTATTAGCCCGTAGCCTTAGTTATAATTAATGTATATCTAAGCCCGTAGCATAACTACCAAGGAAAAAGAACTAGTTGAAATGAAGGTATACCTACTGACGGCTCTATAAAACGTACACAAAACGATACTCGATCGTAACTTTAAAGTTATGCATTACTAGCTTTCCCCGCGAAGTTACTCATAGTATCACCGTAAAACGCAACCTTTGTGTTATTCCAGAGTGTAAGCTACTCGTAGGTACTCCATACCAGATTTCATTGAGACATGAAGAAGCAACAAAACTTTAACTTTTGCCTTTATTAATCAATGTGAACATGTTACACTTATATCTCTTTCAAAGCCGCTCTTTAAAAAAAGCTCTTCCAAACTAGAAAAAAATTGACCATGCAACTTTCTTACAAAACAAATAACACAGATTAGTTATAATTATTCATTCAGTATAAAATAACATCCCCTTGCTTTATATATAAACACGCCGCCTTGTGCGCCATAAATAATTTCCAAAGCCCGGCACAAAGCTCTTTACCAAGGTTATAAATCTGTACGGCGCTGAAATAGCGCGGGTCAAAATAGTCAAAGGGTCGCCGGTTTCCCTTGAAGAAAAATCCCTGTTTACGCACATATCTATTAGGGTCATATTGCGCCCTTTGTAAAAGTGACCTATGTAAAATAGTGCTATCTGAGAAAAAATTGTTATCTAAACATATACGAGTAAGTTAAATTTGAGTGTCTGTTTGTAATCTTAAAATAACAGATTTTTCAGCTTGCATATGAATCTTTAAACGAAGCATAAACCAAAATGACATTTTCAAAAGTTTTGTCTGTTTGTTTCGGGTTATCTCTGAAATGGCTGGACCGATTTGGACGGGATATTTTTGGCAGGTAACAGATGTAATAAGGAAAAACTTAAGCTACTTTTTATTTAAAAAAATACCTTTTCGTTTTCGAAATAAGGTAATGTTGATCATTTTTACACTACCATAACCAAAATAAGAACTGGGTTTTAAAAAATTACGCTTCTACAGTCTATTTGTACAAATATGTCAAACCCAGAAATAATTTCAGTTTGAAGTTAGGTTATTTTATGCCACGCGCTATACCTGTGACGAGTGACTTTATCGAAAATATTTCATAGTGAACAATTTGTACAAGCTTCGAACAGAGCTAGAACTAAAATCGCGTTGTCAAAGAGATTTTTGTTTAAAATAACACTCCGGTACGAGATTGGTTATGCTCGTCAATTCTGCTATGATTTTTTATGTTGTTTTACATAGGCTTTAATAAATCTGATACCTTTTCTACAAAATGTTTAGTAAAGTTGGTGTACTGATAAATAATATTATAATAATGTACATTTATGGTTGAATTCAAACGTTTCTGTTTAAGGCTAAGATTATAAGAAGTGATTATGATCTTATCCAACTTCTTGGATATATCCAACACGTTGTTGATATTTCTTTTTATTTATATATGTTACCTCAATCTCATTAAAATCGTTATGTTAGCCATGCTTTGCATCTTTGCAAACAGCCTACTATTCAGTACTTAATTATATTATCAGAACTTACGATAACCATTCTGGACAACTGAGGCCTGTAGCACAGTGTAAACTAACACAGGTCTCAGAGATCATTATTTATTGTTGTACAATGTAAAATATTATCAAATAAAGATTTATTATTATTATTATTATTACAATCCACTAGTACATCTTAAAAACTTCATCATTCATCATCATCAGCTCATTAAACGTCCCCACCAAGGAGCACGAGCCTACCCGTATAGGGTGATTAGGCCTTAGCCCAGTGCGGATTGGACGACTTCAAACACAACCTTCGAATCTCTTCGCAGGCGTGCATGAAGGTTTCCTCACGATGTTTTCCTTCACCGTAAGAGCGTCGGATAACGTACATATATCATCACGTACATCTTAAAAACTTACAGTTCCGTTAAGCCTGGATTGATAGAAACATCTATCTAGAAAGACAATATCTCAAATTCAATTTCGAAAATTGTGCATCCTATTTAGGTCCACAAATAAAACCCTAATGCATCAAAAACTACGGAACAACATCTTTTGCCATGTTTTTGAATCTCTGCGAATCTAGTAAATCTTGGGAAAAATCGTTCAAATATAAAAGAGAAATGATTCGGCGGTTCGTGGATCCCCAAGGCATTAGCCCCGTGGTCGGAGGTCAGTCTTAAGGGCGTCCACATTAGCCTTGCCTCGAAGGGACCGTATCCCGACTAATGGAACCATTGATTTTCAGGAATCAAACTCACGCCCCCTATTCCCGGTGACAACGTAAATGGTTACACGGCAAAATGATTTCTTTCAACTATGTTTTTCGTGTTTTGCATGGGCAGATGGTGTTTTCGATTTACATTAAATCCAATTGAAGCAAAATTTATAATCAGACAAACAATGGTGTTTATGTTTTTAAATCACCGTGGTTTTATAGAATGAATGCAATGCAATTGAATCCAGTACTGACGTGCATTTTAGTAATACACGTTTTGACCATAATTGTCTTGAACAATCAAGTGATTAAGCCACCAAAGTTCTGTCAAAACACATATATTTACGATTTTATATACGATCAGCATTCTTATATCTACATTTATCATTTTACATTCCAGCGTTTGTAAAAGCATCAAGCATTTCAAGATTGGCACTCCTCTGGTAACCAAGCAATCCAATCTAAGCTAACCTCATGTACAAACTTAGCTAACACAAGCAGCTATTTGAGCAGCCGATTGTCGAGGGCCGGACACCAATTACTCGCAGTTGACTCAGCGACCGCTTTGACTAATTCTCGGGGCAGGTTTACCGTTTGCTGAGTCAAGGGCATTATGCAACGAGTTAGCAGGCCTAATGCTGTTTGTGCAGGATGGTAATGGCACAATTAGGTATACATTGAAACGATTGGTAAGCTCGTTTGGCGTCTATTCTATTCATGGAAATCTGTCTATCTAAGATTCTATCCTATTGGAAGTATTAGTGTCCTCTCGGCCATAAAGAAAATGATATATCACACTTGCTCATAAATTATTTCACGACGCGGTCCCAATCGACACTGGGACCGCGTGGACGACTAAGGCCTTAGCACCCTTTAAGCGTATGGTCGTACCTCTCGGTGGGGACATTATAATGAGCTGATGATGATGGAAACAAATATTTCCTTTAGTGCAGAAAAAAGGTCTACTACCAAAAACGACATCAAGTTCTAAATAAATTAATACAGAGGTACGTATCAAGCCATATCTTGATAAAACTATCAGAAATATAAGCAATTTCCATTTAGAAATGCACGCTTTTTTGAACATTTGTATTGCTGAGCTAAGCATCGTTCAAACTAAAATGAACTGGTTGAATCAATCTGGTCAACTAGTTCTGATAGATATTGATTTGAACAATAAACACAAAACAATGGTGATTAATACTATCATGTATGTTTGTTCGTGCTTCATAAAATTCTGAACTATAACAAACAGAAGGCGAAGAAGTGCCTGTGATGGCTTCTTGAATATAAATAATGACACAATATATTCAGATTTAGGGACTTTTGACGACCCATTTGGTGTTGCGGTTGAGACGTCGGCTGCAACACCTAGGGTTCCTGGTTCGATCCCCGGTCAGCAAAAACATTTGTGTGCATGTGAACATGTCTGTTTGTAATGGTCTGGGTGTTTTCTATAGATGGCGATGTGTGAATGTCAGTGGATGTTAATTTATTTATTAAGGGTAATACTTTATGAGGTATCTCTAAATACAATATGCCTTATTTTAAAAAAAATATATTTAAACGCAAAAAATAATTTACGTATGGAATTTTTGTTTATCATTATGATTTAATATTTAACACTAATTAAGATATTTTTGATAATATCAAAATATTAAAAGAGCGTCGGTAGCTCAATGGTGTGGGCTGTTGCCCTTCAACCGGGAGGGCGGAGGTTCAAATACCGCTACGTACCAATGTGTTTTCGAATTTTCGAAATTATATGTACGTTATCCGACGCTCTTACGGTGAAGGAAAACATCGTGAGAAAACCTTCACGTACGTAGGTGATAACGAAAATTGGCATTTAAAATTCAAAGAATCTAGTAGAAAAGCGGAATGCCCTGCGGGAGAGAAACTACTCCGTCACGATTCGTACTTAGTTTCTAAGACAATTCTTTCGCAATTAAATCCCAGATACTCGTTCTGAAAACTTTAGCGTACCTACACTTTTATAAGATAGATTTTCACTGTGATTTGTTAATCTGCAATTCTATGGATAGCGTGTAATTTTGTCAAATAGTAGAGCTTATTTTTTGCTCTAGGACTAGGACGCTCACCTGATGGTAAGTGATACGCCTGACCATGATAGACTGGCATTGATTAAAACCAACAGCTGATAGACAGTTAATATTCTCCATCAATGCCACACTGCGCCCGTCACCCGAGACAACAGATGTTAGTCTCATGTACCCGATAACTTTACTAGCTGCAGTGCCCTCATTCCGAAACACAGAAGTGCAAAACATTTCTAGTTCACGGAATGCGGTAGTACCTACCTAGACGGCTCAGTATCGAGTCTACCACCAAGTAAAAAAAAAAAATGCAGATCAATTACAAACAGCTGAAATAACAAATGACAATCTCACATTAAAAGCATCAGAACGGAATACAGAGAACCTCAAGACCATCCGCATACCCACAATAACAAACCAATAATGCAAATGTTGCCATTATCTTATACATACCTACTTTATCGGCATCCCTTACATTTTTCCCCATCCGTGATTCCCCATATTTGTTATGAAAACACGAAGGATGTTATGTGTGCAAACACCAATGGAATATTCACCATACGTCTGGCCGGGTAACGAGCCGAACCTAAATAAATGCTAATAACCGGAGCAATCATGCTAATACAATATGGTTATATCGCTTGTGGTGTAAGTTGTAAGCTTACGATGCGTTTGCCTAAAAATATTTCACGAGTGAAGTTTCTTAACGTAATCTACCAGCTTTGAACATCCATTGCAGGCCAAAACCACTGAAGCGCTTTTTTTTCAATTCTCAAAATTCATATGTTTTTGTTCAATATTTGAAATGTTTTACATATTATTATTTTTTTCTTTTTGACGTTCATAAGTGCTTTTTGGTGCTTTTTGTAAGCCTAAATTGAATAAATGAATTATGACTTTTTTACTGCAGGATACAAGCCACACAGCATGTCTATGGTGTTAGCCTTAGGATTGGTGGATTCAAACTTCTTTATAAGTGGAAACATTGGTTGTGGCCAAGTGACCTCAATACTCCATTTTGTTTTGTAAGTGCTACCGTAACTATATTGCAAACTCGTTTAAAAAATATAAAAAGAAACACTCACCTTTGAACTGAGTACCAGGCCGTAGACTCCACACTGAATCGTCTAGCTAGGTCAGATATCGTCCTGTAAAATTGGAGCACTACACTTCTGCGTTTAGGGGTGTACCTAGTTAAATTATCTGTCAATGGCAACATTAACTGACATGATTTAAATGTTCATTCCGATCATCCATGACATAAAAAAAACTGTTGACAGTTGTAAAAAAATTACCCATAGATTTTTTTAAGTTGTCCTATTGCTAGTTTTCTAAATAAATTATGAGTAAATTCAAAACGCAGCATTCATATTTTCACCAGTCTTGAATATTCTCGAAACACGACGCTCGATCTTAGCGTTACACTATGAATTTTATCTCTGCAATGTCAAAAACTAATTAAACTTGGCAACACTTAAGCCACGGGTACATCTAAGGTACACTAATGCCGGCGTGTGGGGATCAGTGATTAGTATTCAACGGCACCGAACCTCGGCCCCGGCTGACTCGACTGCATCTACGGTTAATATATTCATACCATGTTTGGGAAAACTCCGAAATAGCTTTAGCGTTTCGGCCATTTTAATAGATACTTATAATTTGCATTGGGGCGTATAATTTTATAGAGGTAGAACGAAAATTTTTCTTCAATGAAAAAAGTTACAAAAGATAAGTATGATTATATGATTGAAATGAAATTAAAGCTAGATATTTTTACTTTTGTTACGAACTAGCAAAGCACTTATCTTATTGAGTGATCCTGGTATATTGAAATATCCAATATGCACTTGTTATCTTTTGATATTTATTATCTGTTTTCCACATAACTATTCCTTCATTTCAAAACTCACTGCGTTCAAGCGCTAATGCAAAACTACAGTAAAATTTCTTTTCTAGGTGTACCTCAATCGATATTTTCCTGAAGGGTCCTATTTTCTTTTAAAACCATTTTAGCAATGAAGTATCAAAATACTGTTTATTTAAATTTCACATACGATAAATGCTCAGTGACAACATAAAAAGGCAAAAGGCTTTCTAACTTGTAATTAATTAATTTGATGTACACATGAAGTGACATTTTCAAGCGTTACGAAGGTATTGTTGACTGTCTCGGCTGCGATAGGTATAAATATATGCGTCTCCATACTAAATACAGCTCGTATATATGGAGCAAATTTCATGCATAAAATTATGGGAGCCTCTGCGAGAGACACAACTACCTGTCAAATAGGGGGTTGTGTAAGACACGAGCAGAAGCGAGATCGTATTTCTTCTTATCGAAGTAAAATAGCTTAGTGTGAAGGTAAAGAAATAAATTAATAACTATGCATTTTTATTAAAAAGATAAAACACATACACATACATATGAAACAGATGAAGTCATGGTAAAGATAAGCATAAATACAAACATAAGAAGTACAACTTATTCTGACATCTATAAATACGGTCAAAAACCTTTGGGACAATAGTTAGCACAAAGATTTTTGCTATTTTGATCACCCATAAATAACAGTAATAAACTTAAATTTAAACAAGAGTGTGAATTATAAGTCAAAATAGTACTTCATTTAATAATAATCACGATACTGTTAGCAAAGCAATCGTATTTTTCAAAGCAATTATAAGACTTATCATGACAACTTATATTGTGCAATTGTTGAAAAGCTGATCATTACATTAAAGGTTCCATGTTCGATGCTTGGGCAGTACAACCATTTGTGTGCATGAACATTCTGTTTATATTGGTCTGGGTGTCTCTGTGAATATATGTTTGGTTTACAAAAAAGTATGAAATCATGTTCATCCGTTTTTTATGACCGATTCACAAGCTTCTTGCTTAATTTGTACATGTTAGTGGTGATTTGTTATTACTTTTATCAAAACAATTTTGAATGCGTCTTGGCAAGCGTAGCGTAGGACGTCCTCCAGCACGATGGACGTCAGACTTGCAAAAAGTCGTTGGGGGAGGCTATATGAAAAGCGGAGGACCGGGATATCTGGCGTTGAATGATGACCTATGTCTAATTGTGGATTGCAAAAGGTTAAAGAGATGAGAGAATGATCAATTATTGAAATTTACTATTATTATTGGTAAATCTGCGACTTTAACTCAATCCAACGCTTTGCGTTTACATTTGGACGTGAAACATTACTTGCTTTAATGACAGAGAAGGGTGTCATCGCGTCCCCTTTCAAGGGACATGGCGTGAGATGTCACATTTTACGAGATCACTATGCAATGGTAAAGAATTCACATAGTACTGAGTTGGATTTACTATGAGGAAAATACAAAGAATCGTGTTTTCTTTAAATGTCAACAATGTAAAGGGAAAATAGGGAAAATACATGAGATATGATAAAAGATGCGCTATTGAGTGAATGAGGGTTATCAAAATGAATAAGTTTTCATAGTTAAGAGTCGTACTTTCCAGCCCATGTTCATAAACCATTTACTATAAATTAGTATATTTACGTTTCGGTTCATTTAGATAAATTAATAACAATAATAGTTCTTTTTGTACATCCCAAAGAAACAACACGTGATAAAAAGTATAAGTATAATATCGCAACGTAAGTATAATAGCGAGACAAATTATTTTTTTGTGTGATACTGACACCCAAATATTCGTAGTTGCATACCTCTTACAGGTATTAAGGCTCCCATTTCGGATTATTAAATTGATTCTTATCTCTTTTCCTAGAAATACAAAACTTTAGTCGTTTCAAATTCTATGAAAAAAAATTCTCGAATCGAAAATATCCTACTATGCATAGTTCAAGTTCTTTCATTCTACAAAATGAGGCTCTAAAGTTTAAAATTTAACAAAACCATCCACTCTCCTCGCGTGTAAAGTCACTTAGAAATTTAATCACATCTCCCAACTGTTAAAGTGAATAGAATTTTAAACGCAAACCGGGCGAGGTGCTTCGTGAAGAATTAATTATGAAATAATTGTTGGCATAAGTTGTCCCTTGAATTAGTTTGCAATAAAATATTCACTACTCCAAAGCTTCGCAAAGGTAAGGTAAAAACGGAATGTTGAAGTGAATCATAGTCTTAGCTAGTTCATTACTTATATTTAATGGAAAGTTCATGTTGAGAGATTGTATTGAAGACTTCCTGACTTAAACTACCTCAACCGCAACTGTACCGAGTAATCGTGTTTTACTAGGTGGTAGACTCGATACTGAGTCGTCTAGGTAGGTACCACCGCAGTGCCAGATATCATCTCGTGAAACAGGAGTGTTATGCACTTTTGTGTTTCAGGATGACGGCACTGTAGCTCGTGAAATTACCGGGTATAAGAGACCTAAAATATGTTGTCTTTGGTGTCGGGCGCAGTGTAGCATTGACGAAGAATAATAACTGTATCAGTTGTTGGTCTCCCTTAATGCCGCTCTGTCATGGTCATACGTATCACTTCACGTATACGTATCACCATCAGGTGACCGACCATCCGGATCGTCCTGTACACTCATAACATAAAAAAAAGATCATGGACAAACTTCCGATCTAACGAATATAATTTTCAAGTGCTCTGTATCAAGCAGCATGTCTTCCATTATTTGGCTCTGATTTTCAGTTTTGTGGGACCAAAAACACGGTGGAATGGTGACTCAATGACCAGGTATTCTAGGATAAACAAAAGCATCACCTAGGTTCTGGACAGACCAAGTCAAATTCAAATTCAAATGTTTTATTTGCAACTAAGTATACAAAGGTTCTTAAGTTTTAGTATGGAAGACTGCTTTTAGAGGTATTCCATCTACCAGTGCACTATAAAAGTCAAATTGGTCGAAAAACGTGACTTTCTAGTCTTTATGTCGAGAAGACTTGACCTTCTACAATTTCAGGCTGTTGTGTTGCTTACAAAAAAAAATTACAATTCAGCACTTTTTAATTTTTTAACAGCTTCTTGTATTAATAACACATTATAACAGCATACTTGCTTGAATTTAGTAAAATATTTGATTACTTTTTATAAAACTAAAAATAACAGCAAGTCGCCCGTGCCGTCAGACGACAGGCTGTCATGGAGAAAATCGCTCGAAATCGATTATATGCGAGCCACTGTCACAAGACTGTTCAGAAGGTTGCCTGAGCATAAGCGACAGATTTAACAATAAAGAAAAAAAGAAACCAAAATCCAACTAAAGTTCCAGTATTTATGTAATCGGTTTTTTATTTATATTATTTTTGATGATTATATCTTTCTATTTGGTAATATTAGCGTTTTGAAAGGAAGTAATGTATGCCTTTCGAATAGCTAACATTACTTCCTTAACCTTTTAGACGAAAGTATACCTTAGTAATACAAAGTCAATATACTCGCTTATAACTTATGAAGACACAAAAAAGACGGAAGAACACTAAAAGCACCAGTACGGTTCTTGCATTATGTCGTCAGCCTGTAACCGGCCTTAGCCGATGATTGCGGGGTTAGGTGGATTCGATTCATACCCGGATATTGAGGAGTGACAGGGCGTTGAAGAAGTGGAAATCAGAGTCGAAGTCGAGCCCGCTGATACATGTAACACAATTTGCTGGCGGGAAACGAACAGCAAACGCTCTTACGCCTCAAATAGATTTTTAGGTGTCACATTTCCTTATTATCTGGTTGGTGCCTGGCTTGTTTATAAAGGAGTCTTAATCTTCGGGAGAGACATGATTTGATGTATTCTCGATTGAAATTGAAATGATGTTAATGGAATAACTGAAACACTCAATGTCACAAGTTAAAATCTTTTTTCAATTTAGCAAGATACTTATAAATGACTGAAACTGAGAAGTATTCGTCGAGAAACACAGTACGGGCGTTTTGTTTTCATTAATGATAATAAAATAGTCAAAGGGCGTCATCAGCTCAATGGTGTGGACTGTTGCCTTCCGATCGGGAGGGTGCAGGTTCAAATCCCGCCACGTACCAATATGTTTTACAATTTTCGAAAATATATGTACATTTTCCAACGCGCTTACGGTGAAGGATAACATCGCGAGGAAACCTGCGCACGACTGCGAAGAGATTCAATGGTTGTGTGTGAAGTCGTCCAACCCGCATCTGGTATCCGCGCAAAATGGTATCTTGAATTGAAACCTTGCATACTACAATAGGTTTTAATAGTGTGTTATAGGTAATTTACAGTTAAAAAACTTGTTTTATAATTTGTGACATGTAGTATTTGTAGATTGAAAAGAAACAATATTTCCTACCTGGAACGTATCTAATTAAGAGGCTTCACTTACTTCGAACTGCAACAAGTTACCCGCCTCCAATTTATCTCAATTAATTCTCCATTAATTTTTAATTTCACCCCTGAACTTGTTAGAAGTTAGCACAGATTTAATTTCTTCGATTAACCGATCTTATTAAATCACCGAACGCTTCGTTTAAGCGATTTTTTTGGGTCTGAACCATTTTTCATTAGCCGGTTTCAAGTTTTAAATTTAACAAGCAAACTCCATTACAAGGCATTAAATATGCGAAAACGGACAGCGGTTGCCCCAGTGTCTAATAGAATGAAGCTCGGCCTTTAATAATGAAAATAAGCGACAATTATAAACAAAAAGGAACGTGAGTTTCGCCGGAACTTTGGGTTTCCAAGAGACTAGGTTCTCTGTTTCTGTGTTTAAAAACCTTTTTTTATTTATATCAATGCTTGGCAATGATTTGTTTGCCGTACTGAGAAAAGGGTTGAGTGAAAATAATGTGTTTAAGTTAAAAAGTATATATCTCATATATATTTGTTTTTAATATAATCCTATCATGAGAAGTTTATCTCATGTTAATAGTCATCTTTTGAAATACGAATTGGAAGAACATGTTTTGATATGTTCATCATCATTATCAGGAGCACGAGCATACCCGTAAAGGGGGTATAGGCTTAAGTCGTCCACGCGAGCCCAGAGTGGATTGGCAGACTTCACGCTCAATCTTTGAACCTTCCCGATCGGAAAGCAATATTGCACACGTTTGAGCCGCCGACGCTTTCATATTATGTTAGGTAAGGTTAAAGTTAATTATATTTCTTCATAAATTAAAAGCCGCTGCTTTCATATTCATATTTCCTTTATTGCTAATGTTGGTTACATAAAGTTCTTAAATTGGTAAATATACATTCTGCAACATGACTCTGTCAGGGCATTACAACATTTAAACATTTAAAAAAACAAATTACATGTTTTTAATCATTTAAACTTCAATTTATATAATAATACGCCATCACAACAATTCGTTACTTAAATCAAATTAAATAAAATAATCAATTACTTTATTAAAATACATAATATATACAATTTCAATAAGATAATCAATTTATATAAATTAATACATAATATAATACAATTAAATTACATTAGGAAACACACAACAACAAAAAAAACAATTAAATAAATTTTATATTCTGGTGCCAAAATTTTCTTTCAAAGTATAAAAACACTTATTAATTAATATTTTTTAAGCTCATATTCAAATTTACTGGACTGGAGGGCTAGGTAAATGGTTAAATACCGTAATGGCCATATAGTATGATCCATTTTTATATAATGTCAGGTTGCCTGTAGGTATTACTAAATCGTTTTCATGACGGCGCGATACGTAGCCACTTGTTTTATCCCCAATTTTGCAAAAATATCTAGGATGTCTCTTGATAAGCCGACATAGCTCAAAAATATATAAACCTGTCACTGTAAGGAGTCATATTTTATATATAACGATTTACATGAATCTTTTCCCTGAAAGTGCTATAATTCTAAGGCATCGCTTTTGCATTATGGATACAGCTGACACATCCATTGAATTTCCCCATAGAATAATACCATACCGTATTCAGGCCACAGCGTAACTGTGATACGCTGCTAGAGACCATTGTTCGTTCGTGCTTCTTCGTTCTTTCGGTTCT